>JAQFZO010000003.1:0-106100 GCA_034695885.1 Geophilus flavus
TGATTAGAATTTTACAAACGTCATATTGATAAGAATAGCGCCACCTGGCGGTCGTCATTACAAAATACAGACTAACAAAATCTAATGGATACCATGTAAAAAAAAATTTAAAAAAAGTCAATTTACTCATCAGAACTTTAGAGAAAAAATTAACGTTATTTAGTTTCGTTTTTCAAGTAATGCAATAAATATAAATAGATTTAAGTTTGATGTATTCATTTTTTAAGTAAATTCTTAAGTTTTTCAAGATGCTATAAATGTACTAATAAGAAATAAATAGGCGCCATCTTGTCAAGACATTTTAGTTCTTCCAACGAGTAGAAATTGTCGCAACAAGCACACTTTTTGCTCATTTTTGACAGCAGATGAAATAAAAATAAAAAAACTATTTCTTCTCACACCATAACCACAGTTATCAACAACCAAATCACACTAATTTACATAAGCTTACTTGTTGGTAAATGATCTTGAGACACTTTTTACTGTGACTTTTTACTGTCCAGTTGTGAATGAATCTACAAAGTATGTACAGGAAGTAGTCGTGGGGTATTTTCCCCTCACAAGTAATTAATCCCCTATGACTCATGTTCAGCTGACCACATTTGCATACCGAACTGAGTCAATGTACTTAGATTAGGAACTGAGTTAATCCGCAAACAAGTTAATACACGACAATATTCTGGGAAATGTAATTCCAACATTCCAAGAATAGGTACTTTATCATTTCTCCCTTCACAACTCGATCTACGTTGCTCTAAATGCTTCGTGAGAACGTAAATTGTTCATTTTATTTTGATCGGTTACCTTTTTGTGCATAATAATTTTGAATCTAAATTATTTTGTGAAGTAAATTACTTTTAGACGAGTTCATTCCACATTCTGTACTTCTATTTTTTTTAATATAATAAAACTTGTTTTGGAGTTAGAATTTAATGTGTATTTATTGAAAAAAAAAAGATACCAAAAAATGTCCAATTCGACACCTGGTTTTACATAATCCGCACATAAATAACATTCCTGACAAAATTTTCTAGTTATTCATTCAGTATTTTTCCAAAAATTCGGTAAGTGAAACTCGACGGAAGAGATTTATTTTTGTATCAAAAAATTTATCCTGATTTGGTTTGGTATTCAATGCTGTGATGTTGCTCTAAATATACGTAAAAATTAGTCATTAAACAACAAAATAAATTTAAAAAATATTTTTATACCACATACATTTTCGCGTTCAATTTCTTTCATAATGAGTGCGAGGTTGAGTAGTTGTTCCTGAATCGTCACCGGATTAAAAGGCATATATATGCGTTCAACTTTTGCTAATTTGCGTTTGACGGTGGGTAGTGACATTTCTTGTTCCTGGATCGCATTAAAAGGCGGTTGGGCCTGTTCCGTTCCTTCTATTTCTTCTTCGTAAAAAATACAAGCACACTCGGATATGTAATTATCTTCCAAAACTATAAAATTTAATTTGTTAAGTCTGTGATTATTCTCTATGAACACTTAATTAGTTACCTTCGTCTACTGGATATTCGTCGTATTTGCCACTTTTCATACGTTCATTACTTAAGTCGTCTTCGCCAGTTGGCATACTTTCAATTGAATCGCATTTCTTTAACTTCGACTCCTGTGTCGCCTGAAAAAAAGTATCGTATTAATTAATCAGCCATTAAACACACAAAAATATATACACTAGCAACAGCTTTCGTTTTCTCAATTTCGCGTAAATGGATGACTCGAGTGAATGCACATTTTAAAGTCGGTTCACTGGAATTTCTGCTACTGTTGGTATTTGAGTCACTATCGAAAATTTTCTCCTTTATTTCATCACGAGTTTGTTGCTCAGCTAACTTTCGCGTTTTAGGTTCGCTGCGTAAGCTTTCATCACTCATTTTTTGGCTGAAACGAAACACCAACGAGTCATGTGCAAGGTCGATGGGGGTAGGGTCTAGCCAGGGCAGTGCTGCCGTTTGCTTGTATCAACTAATATCGGGTCGTATCGGCTTGTATCAACTAATATCGGATCGTATGGACTTATATCGACATATCGAGTCATTGTTTATATATTCATAACATAGGGGCGCTACAATCGATGGCCAATCAATTAAACATGGCCAAACGGCCAAACCAATGAAATAAATAAATAATAACAAATGTAAAGTGGAAAAAAGACAGCTGTGATTAAAAAATATTTATTTTATTCATTTTTTTTTTACAATTTCAACATTTCAAGTCAAATTACCCTGAAATTACCCGCCAAATTACCCACACAGGTTTAAATTACCCGCTTTTCGGGTAATTACCCGCAAAACAGCAGCACTGTTTAAGGTACCTTGAGTACGACCCGATTGGTTACAGTACTCGAGAATTTGCATGCAGCATTTTCTTCGTTTGTTCTCGTTTCTTTCATCAGTCAGTCGCTCGCCATAGTTCACTATAAAGATGGACTTATTAGAAACTCGTAATTTATTTCACAGGTCTTTTATTCTACAACTGTTTAATTATTTTTATTACAGTATTTTACAATTTTATAATATTATGTATTCATTTTTTTAAGGGTTTTATAGAGTTTTACGACATTTTATTAGTTTTTTTTAGAGTTTTATGGCATTTTTCAGCGTTTCATTTAATTTTATGCTTTATTTATTTTGTAGTTTCAGTACAATTGAAACGAAAGATAGTTAGATGCCAAAGAATGGTAAGTATAGCCTAATGTTCTTTTATTCGGTTTAGAATAGTACGGTACGTATTAATTTTGTTTTTCCTTTCCAGATTTCTTTGTTGCGCTGCGAAAGTCGTCTTCACTGCAAGACATCAAAACACGATTAGTGAGTATTTACCTTTGCATACTGTTTCCTTTTCAGTCATCCGCCATTCACAATATCACCGCCGATTTTCGCTTTAACAGTCTACAAGATCAACATTTTATTCTAAGTCATTTTTGTATTTTTTTTTCATTGTTTAATTTTTTTTTTTAATAAAGACAATTTTGTCAAGTAGTTAAATTTCTTTATCAATACAAGAATAAGAGGGACCGCGTTAAGCACGATTTTTTTAAGATACCGTAGAGGAATTTCCGGCATTACTTTCCCATCCTAGGGACGCCCGACCGCCGGTTTCCTCCCGCAAATCATGATTTCCATGATTTCCTGTGATTTCCATAATTTCCAGGACACAGCATCACAAAAAATGTAATTAAAAATTATATATTTTTCATGATTTCCATAATTTCTTGTGATTTCTGTGATTTTCTTGATTTTCGTAATTTTCATGATTTCCATGATTTCTATGATTTCGAAATCACAAAATCACGGTGTGCATTATTTTACCTACTGTCGGCCTCCTCGGTCATTATTGTCCTGTAGTTGCAGATAAGATTATCTCTCGGATATCTGGCCTATCACTATCACAGATAACTAGAAAATTACCCACTAGATGGCGTTACGAGTTTCAAGAGCATGTATTCCGTGGTTGCATCATACGTGACATAACTTGCCGCAAAGAACTGTGTCTACATCTATGGACAACTCGAAGATTTAAAATAAAAGCATTTTTAAATTAAAATTTAAAAACAAGAATCCTACCTAGCCTAATATTTTTAATTCTCCGAAAATTCTCGATAATCATATTAAATTTAAAAATTAAAAGTTTTAAAGGTTTACAATTGAACCACCTTGCCTTGATATTAATACGCCAACGGTGTCAGTGGTAAATTTTTTTATATTAATTTTTGCGAGGTCGACCAGAACCAGCAAGGTGAACAGCTATAATATTAAAATCACTAGCTTGAGGAGCTTATGTATTAAGAAGAAAACAAGCTTGCCGATATTCATTTTCAGCTGTCAATATTACTTCTTATAAGCTAAATCCCAATACTTTCCAATCAAACGTCCGCCTCACTTATTACCGTTACTGTTCTATAAATGCAATTACCAAATCACATTTCTCTCTTGCCAAGCGGAAAATGAGATTTTTGACTTAAAACGCACCATCAAAACTCAATAGTGATATATAGAAAACTGAAAGCTGTCATTTTTTTTTACTCTACCTTTCTCTATAAAAAAATTTTTTTAATGTCAGCAGAATAATAAAAATAATAAAAAAATAAAACAAATAAATTCCATTGAAAAGTGTTCCCCCTCTAAATGAATTAAACATTTCTTTGTGGAATTTAAAATGAAGATGTAGCAGGCGCCCAATAGGCTGTACATATTCGATTAACCTACTTCTGCGCCTATTCGACTCTCCATCATGAAAATATTTTTTTTCTCAACTGTTTTACCTCAGCGTGAAAAGGCAGCAACCAACACGTTCCTTGGTGCCAATACAGGTCACGGATCTGGAACGAGCGGTCAAGCAAGAGAAGTACACCAGCGCACACATCACAACCAGCCATTTAAGTCAAATAGTTCACCGTTCACATCCATTTACGCAAGTTAGAATTCAAGGAAAAGAACGGGATTTTATTCTGTGGTGACTAGTGCGCCTAAGTTCAGCGCAGAGTGAGACCGAAGGAAGGATAGCAAGGAGGAGGGCAAACATTCGTCCCACCAGCACTACTGAAAAGCAAAGAAAAAAGACATGAAAGTTTCCTTCGTCTTGTGCACTGTGCTGTACCTGGGTGAGTTAAGTTTCCATATGCCGTAAACAAACAATTTCGAAAAGATAATTAAATTTCAGCTCTTTAAAGGTGAGTAATTTTCTTCTAACGAAGGTGTACATTGACTTGATGTTAATGGTTCATTATTTTGCAATCGAATGAAAAAAATGTCATTCACCTATTTCATTAAGCTGAGCAGAAAAAATTTGTGTAGACATTTAAATAAAAGGTTTGTTAACCCTTTAACTTCCCTCTGAAGTTTGCAATCAGTCAATCTTAACGTAACGAAAAGGGCACAGCGTCCCGCTCTCTCTTGAATGAACTTTCTTGTCAAGCGAGTAGGAATATTTTATTTTCTTTCGGGGTCGGTCATTGAAATTACTTTTCCTAAAAAGTGCCCTCCCCTTCCTCCGACATTCATACGACCTAGCTCGACCTAAATATTCTCTATTTGACCCCCATTTTACTTATTTCCGCGCGCCCTTTTCGCTTTCTTTGCACGTGCGTCGCACTCACAAAAAAGCGAAATTGACCTCGAACGGGTCATAAGTCGATATTTGAAATGTCATCTCGAACTAAGTTCCACAATTGATGTGCAGTGATGCGATATAATGGCTGAAACCAACCATTAACAGCAGAAGAGAAAGAAAGAAGACATGGAGATAAAAAGGAACGAAATTGGAAATAAAAATTAGAAAACCTTCGAAAAAATTATAAAATTAAGGCCTGCCTACTGTTTACACGACAGGTTATCTCTTGGAACAAGGACACCAACATCCGAGTCACGCGTGATAAATGTCTAATGAAATTTTTTTTTAAAAATGCAGCTGACACATATAGAGACTAGAAATGTAATCGTTGTGATAAACAAATTCTTTTGATACCTGTAATGTGACTAGCTTTATTAAAATCAAAGCAAACTCGAGTCATGACATCAAAAGGTGGCTTCCCCGCTTTAAATTTGTTTACTGAAGTGAATAAATGAGACTAGACAAACACTCGGATTAAAAAAGGTATGAGAAAAAAAAATGTCTTTTAGATCCTTAATGTCATGAATAATTTAACATTTGAAGCTGAACATTTTCTTGAGTATGAATAAGTAAGGTGTTGTTTGCATTGGAGAAATATTCCATTGCTTATTGTATAAACAGATTTTAATTATTTACAAATTCAGCTCTCCCGGGAACATTAGACCTAAGTTTAACCTTAAATTTTTTTAAAAAAAACATTCACGGGAAAATTTTATATTCAAAACAAACCGGGTAACATAACTGTTATGATAATTGACCAGTCTTTTACGCATCTTGACATCAGATTAGTGATGCTATTTTCACCTCAAGCATAAATTAACCCAGAGAGATACTACAGGAAGCAAACTTTCGTGCTAAAAAGTTAGCGACACGAAATTCAAGTGACTCAAACCCATTTAACAAATTAGGTGGTCGTGTGACACTTATTTTTTTCGTATAATCGGAATCTCGAGTGATTTTTTATTTATTTTTTAAATTAAATTTTATAGCGAATACTGGATTGGCTCAAGAAAGGAAATTCTCTGGTACATTACCACCAAGAACCACCAAAGCAAGACCCAGGGGACGAATAGCAGACAGATACCGACAACCGACTGCACCTACACTTCCACCGGATTTCACACCACCGACTCCTCCTAAAGCGGATAAACTCACGCCACCAACTCCCCCGACACCCCCTACGCCCCCCACGGTTCCCGTTGCTGTTCCATTACCAGTTACTCAGCCAGCGGTTAGGAAAAAAAAAGTGTCATCGCCTGCTTCCGTAGATCAAAGTTTGCAAGAACCAGGAAATGATGAGGTAAGATACGCAGGTAACACAAAACGGCGTCTCATTACAGCAGAGATATCCGTGGCCGTACAAATGGTCCAAAGATACCCATCTTTGGACGAATTGTGACATAATACAGTGACAATTAGCAAATGGAAAATTTAATTAAGATTTAATTCAATGAAATAAATGAAATATAACAGTTTGAATACATCTGTTAATATTATGTCACACTTTATCAAAATTATAAACATGAAATGTCAAATTCCTGTTAAGCTTATTGTTGTTTATGGATATTGGTTTACGTATAATTAACTCGATGAAAATGTGTAATTATCTCGTAGGACTTAGAACCAACTCAAGATCCACGTCTAACTGGAGACCCACGAAAGGATTACATCTATGATCCTAATTTGCCAAGAGAATTAAACAACTTTGACCTGTCCACTTATCCTTTCTACGTAGCAGTACCCGATGAAATAATATTCGACTGCGCCGGTAGACACGACGGTTATTACGCGAGTATTCAACATTTCTGTCAAGTAAGCTCATGATTAATGACATTTCACATCAATTTCATAATTGTCTGAATACAATTTACTACTTCCCATTCCGCATTTTAATTTACCTAACTTTTCATTTAAATTACCGGAAATAGTTTTAAAAAATGCATTTTTTTATGAAGGCAAGCAGAGTTAATGTGCAATGGGAAGTAGCATATGAATAACTCGCTAATGATGTTTTTAATTTAATTTATTTTGTTTTATAATTTTTAAAGTTATTTCACTATTGCGTGGTTGGAACGAGATACGATTTCCTCTGTGCTAATTACACATTATTCGATCAAACGACATTCACATGTCGATTCGTCAACAACGTCAATTGCACGGCGTCAGAATCCCATTTTGATAGAAATAATGAATTATACAAAACGACAACTACCACGACTCTACGCCCGCCACCCCGCAGACGCACTAAAACACCTCCGCCTGTAGAATATGACGATGATTATTATGATGATGATTACTACGACGATGATGAAACCACAACCACAACGACGACGACGAAAAGACCGAGAAGAAAGAAGGGGCGTAAAAGAGGAGGCAAAGGCAGAGGAAGACTGGTGCTTCCAAGAAGAAATGGCAGCAGAACTACGACACCAATGACGACGTCGACGACGACAACGACGACGACGACGACGACGACTACGGGAAAACCAGAAGATGATGATTACGAATACGACGATGAAGAAGAACAAAGTCAATAAGCGTATCTTAGGCCTTTGTATATGTATATATGTATACACACTCATCCTTTTGCTCAGTGACTCGATTAGAAACTGCAATTAAGTGCTATAATTAGTGCATTTTGATATTTGATCCTTGAAGGATACTCTCAACTAGGAACTAAACCAAGTGATGTTTTTATATGTCTTATACATAATGTATGTATTGATCTAAATGTATTTCATTTTGCTTCAGCCTTTCTTTCTATATTTTTATTGCATTATTAACAACATTGAAACGAGTCGAGAATATTTTATCGCACAGAGTTCACCGACTTGAGAAATGTATTAAAAATGCTTCACTGTCTACACAAGTCATCATTTCAAATTGAAACTTTCGAGCGACTAAGATTAAAATGCGGATGCACACTCCTTAGATGACTAGCCATGAGGGAAGAAACGAACAAAGTGTGTAATATGAGCAATTTTAAAAGGAAAGCAAATAGAGCACGATAAAACATGGAGAATTTTTATTGTTCAATATGAATTTTACGAGTTAACTCTAAATGGAGGTAACAGCCTCGTCCAAGATATTTAAAAAAAGAAAAAAAGAAAAGAAAAGTAGAATTTGCATTTTAAAACAATTATTTTAGCTCTTTGCATTAACGCCCAGTCACACGCAGGCAGCTAAGGTTATCCGCAGGGAATTACATTTTGTCATTACTTTTTGTCATAATGGCGAGAATATAATTAAAAATCGTCACTGTGTAAATTGTACTAATACCTAGGTGTCTAATGGCATAAATAAAGCATTTTATTAACGCATTAAACTCCAACCCAGCTATGAGGGATAACTGCATAATAAATTAAGGGATGTATTAATCTTATTTGAGTGAATTTTTAAAGCTGTCGTTCGTCATCTGTGATAACCGGACTGTTTTTCCAATATACAGTAAACCGAAAAAAAATTGGCGGCCGGCCAATTCCTAAGCATTCCTCAGCTCAAATCTGTCCATCAAGTAACGTGAAAGATTGAATTCTAAATAGTCTACAACTTTATTAATATTTTTGATAAGCAAACACTTTTTTGTATTATAATTAAAGCCATATAAAGGAATGTATCGAAAAACAAGATCCCTAAGTCTTTGTTACGTTTCGTTGACCTTAGAACGAAATTTTAAAAAATTGCATTTGACGTATTAAATATTAAATTCGAAAAAAAAATTCATCTTTGATAAATTGGATGGAAAATGAAGACGCCAATTTTCTGAATCTTTAATTACATTAATTATAGAGAATTTTCCGTTTAATAAATTTTAAAAAATGAAACTTCAATCTCGTTATCAAAATCTCCTAGAGATTTGAACCTGGCATCATTAACTTAAAAACTGTTTAGTATGTGAAAAAATTGGATTAATGTGTCATATCCTGACCAGATTATGCAACATCATGTCTCGCATACTAATAGTCGATAGAAAAATTGAAAGCATGTTCATTAATGAAGTTAGTTAACTTTCCTGCAATGCAATTTTTTAGTGATTTACTCTACTGAGTTTTTTCAATTAACGGTCTGCATATTAAACAAGCGGAAAGTTAACCTGCTAACATCTGATAAGATAAAGTGTGTAGCTAACCCCCATGATCATTCTTGAGGGAAAATATTGACGCGGTAACAAATTTTCATACCCTCTTATACTGCGATTTACCATATTTCAACACATAACTCAGCGTTATTACGAAAATAATTGTGTTACTAGTGATTAATTGCACCTTGCGAACCACTTCTCTGCAGGGCAGGCTTTATAGATCAACACTGTCACAAAACAAGCCTTTAGACGCTCGATGTTAACTGGACCGAATGGAATGCTGCTTTGAAAAACATTGCAATATTTGTCAACTTTTGAATTCAAAATTAATCCTATTTAATCAGTAATAAAGCTCTGCATATCATTGATTAAATTAGTAGATTAGTTGGTTTTCGGTGATGTATTCTTACTGTTAGTATTATTTAAATAATAAGCTCATACTGTATGATATGAAATTTGCTTATTCAATCGATAAATATGCAATTTGTTTTCTCAAAACATCAACTTTAGGCGCCCTCACACTTCTGTAATATAAAATATTAATAGGTTTTAAAGCTTTGTGAATTTGACCTAGCAACTGTGACCTAAGAAACAGTTAAAAATTAGTAGTGTAATAAGTTAAGATTCATCGAGCACGCGTGCTGGCATGCTACATGCAATAACAAGCTCAGTCTTAAAAAGAGCAATTAAGGGCTTAGCGTCTTTACAAATATATGCAGCATGCATTAACGTCAATAGAAAAAAAAGAGATACTCAGAAGACCCTAAACATGTATTTTTCATGGAAAAAAGTGTAATATCACTTGAAACATGCATTTTCAGCTCTCCCAGGAAATGGTTGAACCCGGTGCAAAACTCTCTTAGCTATACTACATCATCCACAAAATGGAATTTGCAAACATTTTGATGCATCTCCACAAAAATGCTTAAAAAAAAACCATGTGGTACCGTATGCAATTTTTTCAAGTGTGGTGGGTTTCCTTTTTTTTAACCATACCCATATCAAGGAAGATAAACTTTCAATACATTTGCAGTAAACATGTGCGGTAGCATCGATTGAGTAAAGAAAACAGGTTGTAAAAGGTAAAGTTTATCTCTTACTTAAATAGCTTTTATGTTTCTAACTTTTGTAACTATCAATTCTCTCAAGACGAAGCTAGTCTATAGGTTTAGTTAAGGCACCAGCATCGCTTTCCTGGCGTGTTTATGTTGTTATGCACTTAACAAGAATGCTTTTCCAAGCACGCTTTCTAGCACTTGCAGCTTCATCTTAAAAAAAGTTATAAAATTTTCAATCGCATAACGGTCGTTATAAATAAAACAAGAAAATCTCCAGCGTACAATGCGTAATTCTTCAGTTTGATGCGAGCCATGACACGACTGGGATTTTGCATCGCAGCATTTAAAAACCATGCGATTGGGTATGTGTGTGTGAGGCAAGCGCCACCTACAGAGAGAATTCAGAGAACAAGGCATGTGACGATCGAATCGAGAGACGCGTCGGGTACGCGCTCAAATCCAAGCCAAGAGCAGCTCTGATGCCTCATCTTCCTCCGAAGGCGATCCTCGCTCGACTTCCTTCAACCGCCATGTCATGTCACGCATGGATACGATGTTTACTCACTTTAATCTCAGTTGTTACCACTTCAGCAATCAGGTAAGCCTATACCAGACCCCATTTAGAACATGTGCAAGCGGAATTATGTAAAAAATTTGTGTGGAAAAAAAATTCTTACGAATCATACATGGATGCTGTTGATGCTCAAATTTGATTTGGAGATTAAAAAGAGAGGATGGAGAAATGGAAAATTGCTCGTGTGCAGTCGAGAACAAAAGTAATTAAACAAGGTGTTTTGATTGGGAGGTGGAATACAAACTAAATGTTAGTGATAGAATCATTCTACGGCTTAAAAGTAGGGGGATAACAATACCACTTGTTGCAAAACTTCTTTCTTTAATTTAATTTTTTTCCCGGCATTATAGTACATCTCCTGGATAGCTTTGAGATTATTAAAGTCCATTAAATGTTTCCATGGCAATGTTTCATGATGGAAATTTGATCATTGCAAATATTTTCTGAACGAAACCTAGCAATATAAAATTTTAAAAGAAACGTATATATAGATAACAACAACAATTAGTACCCTTTATTAAAATTCTAAACAATTTCTTGGTGCTTACCTAACTATGGCTTCGTTTGATTAAAATTGTCTTTATAAGGTGTGCCGTAATTCATATTGCAAACATGGGGTAATTGCACTATCTTGAGGTTGTCAGATAATCCCAACAAGACTAAACGACCAGAAGTTTCATCTCAGCTTCCAGCAAGTTTGTTGCAAGTGATTCATACTAATTTTGCGACGGAAAATTCCCCAGAAGCGTCTGTGTTTGCCATCATGATGGTCACGTCTACGGCTTAAATTGATTTTAAAGAATAAATTTTATAGGTCAAACAAAAATGCTTTGCTTTGCTTTTCTTCCTCGGCAGAAACATGACAAACCATTTATAAAATAATCTTGTTATTAAAAGAAATACCAACCTAAAGTTTGAACATAACATGAAGCAATCTATCAATCCAAGCCTTGAAGAAAAATACCGTAATCATAAAAAAAGGCTGAAAGGGGTCCATGACTATTTTTCAGGCGATGTCACATCTCAGTTGCCAAGTATAGATCGTTTGGCCGATAATGTAAATTATTCTGTTACAGGAAATGAGAATCAGTCGAAATTTGCATTAAAGACAAAAGTTTTCACAAATGTGTTGACTTGTACATAACTAAAACAGCAGAATAAATGAAACCTACCCTTTATCGTGGGTACAATATGTGCCTCACTCAAGTACCCTTTTGAATAAGAATTTGTCGTTTGAATAAAAAGCACTACTAAAACTCAGCTTTCCTGCATGGCTTTGCTCAGATAAATTCAGGAATATCGTAAAATGGGAATTTTATGAATGTGAAGATGTAACGTATATTTTATTTTTACGTGTGAAAATGGTATTGTTTTTTTCCGAAAGGAAATTACTAAGCAAATCGAGTTAGACATGGCATTTTGTGAGAAAAAAAAAAACACACCTCATCATATTTTTTTAACTGGAGGTGGAGTCGTAGATTGAGATTTTATATTTTTTTAGTTGCTTCTATAGTCCCATTACTTGCTCTCATTGAAAGAAAAACAGATTATTTTCTAAGCCTTTTTCTTGCTTTTAATGTTCCATTAAGACAAAACTCTGCAAAGTTCCTTAATATTCATTATTCGCTCAGGCATATGATATATATTATTATTTTAATTAGTTGAATTTGCATTTTCAATTACGTCAGTTGTCAAAAATTAAAAATTAAAAACAAAAAACTCGAAAGTTAATCTTTTTGCAACAATTTTTGAAATTTATTGTCGACATATAAATTCCATACTTCTCGAACTTAAAACCCATTTTCCCGGTACCATGTATTGTGTGTATATCTCCTAATAAAGTGACTCAAATACAAGTGGGTGAAAAAACATCTGATAGAATGGAAATCATCGATCGAGCCACTAGACACACTAAACCCGACAATAGGGAAAAAAAGTTCTCTATTCGCCATAAATTTTGCGGAATAAAAGCATCCAGGCAACTTGATTCGGCCAGTAAACGACTTAAAGCAAAAAGCAAGAAATTGTTACACTTTAAACTCGCCTCCCGCAAACGTGCATCACCCAAGTTTTCCATTCTATTTCTCGAAGCAAACTTGTTACTTCCCACCCACAACTTCCAGTGGTTTTCATTAGCTACTCTTTTGTGCACTCGAGGTTTCAAGTTCGCTTTCACATCATCGCCCTCTTCACAAACTAAATATTTACAAAGACCGTGACCTTCCGCTTTATTTCAATGAACGCTTTTAACTATCACTCGAACTGCAGTTCAACTTTACAGTATGTGCAAAAGGAATTTTGTCACGAAAATCGAGTCGTAAAAATAATATTTGTATAATTACATTTTGCTTCTTTTTATTATGTTTTGTTTAACATCAACGTAATTCCCATGACTTTGCTTTAGTCTTTTTTATTCAAAACTCACTTTAATTGAATTGTCTACTGTACGACTTCAACTATCCTGTATTCAAATTAAAAAAAGAAGCGGGGAAGAAGGGTGGGGAATCCTTTTCCTTTGTATTCGAGAAATGTCTCCAACAGACACAAAAGCATCTGTCAGAATGGAAGCGAATCATCTTTTAAAGACAAGTCTTTTTTTCTAGAATTTATAAATTGTTTTGTCTGCAAAATTTATGGTAGTTTTAGAAGTCTCAAACTTTTGTATGTTCAAAATGTTTGGCGACCATAAATAATCAGTAGGTGTTTTTGATAGACATATATATATTTCAACCATATAAACATGATCGTGGCAAGGGTTTCGACCAAGTTGTTTATTACATTTCAGAATAAGTGCGGAAGGTCATAAAAATCTTCTGAAGTATCCTCAGCTTTACTTCACCTATACACACAGAGACAGAGCAGTAAATTTTTTTATTACAATTTAGCTTGACCTACGTTTATATCATACACTTTGTTTTCGACACTATCATTTGAGTTTGATAAACGAACGTTTGGCTTTGCCATTGATGGATGCATCGGGTCATTATATTGTAATTTGCATCATTAACACGAAACCAGTAATCAACAAAATCAAAGTTACAACTTTGAAGGCTTCATTTATTATGCTGTATGTCATGCCGACGAAGGTAAATTTAACTAGATTTTAATTGATGGAAAATAAGGCAATAAGTGTGGAGAAGATTGATAAATTGCTTCAAACTTCAACATCAGGATGTGCTAATAACGAAAGAGATTTTTTATGCTCTGCTTAAGTGTATTACAAGCATCAAGATAGACGTCAATAATACAGAAGTATACATTACTATCCCAAACAAGAAAAACGTTTTCACGGATTCGAGATTAAAGGTGATTTCCCTCTGCCCATTTCAATTGTGCCACCGACTATCCACTAGATATCGATTGAAGCGTTCTGAGACTCAAAATATATTCCCACTTTACTTAATGGGCCCCCAAGCCCTTGGGAATATGTAAAAAAAGAGAAAGCATCGAAAGAATCGACTATGGCATTTATGCAGCGTTATACTAAAAATTGGCCGATGGTGTTTGATTTTTAAACAAAAAAAAGAAAGAAAGATCAAATTCCCTAGCGAATCTTCGAAGTTTGATTAAATTGTCAGCCTAATGGCAACAGAATGGCAAATCTTCCAATTTATACTCCCAAAGTAGCAGCAGCTCATGCAATGGGCTCAATGGACTAGGACCTTTAAATGTAAATTAAAGCTCTCCTTTGACTGTAATTGAAGCGAACTATACAAACACGCTGATCCCACTTTGTAGAAAGATTAGATTGCCAAAAGTTTGTATCAACAGAAAGAACCTTTGTTTGTTTACTTAGGTTTTTGGTTTTGTTCACGGTTCTTTTCTTAAAAATGGCTATCACAATGGCACTGCGAGTTATGTACGTAACACAATTTTTTCCCAACACATTTCATTATCAATTTTTTTCTGGGGTGTGATAAATTACTATGTGTGCCACATAGAACTTTCTGGTTGCTAGATTTATATAAAAACCTAAACCTTAGACTACGTGTTAACCAATTTTTTACCCTGACAAATTTTCTGCAAAATGCACTCGGTACAAAGCGATGCATCAAAAAAGTTTTTACTTTATAATTTAAAAATATTCCTTACAATTCAACACAAAACAAACAAAGAAAAACGTTGAGCAAATAAAGTACCGTAAGAACAAGATGAAAACAAGACAATTGAGTTGGCAATAAAGTGTCATAAAGCACCGAGATAAAATTTCACCCAAGATAAGAGCTGTAATTCATCATCCACTTTAAGAACAATCGAGTTAAAATTGGCCATTTCAAATCGATAGTCAATATACTGTACATTGCTGCACACTACAACATTTGATCAAGTTACCATGTTAACTTGCCAATAGATACCAGTTCAACAAGACAAGCGAGTTAATTATTTAGTTTCGAAACTTTAAGTTGCCAAAAGTATAAAAATATAAAGCTTTACAAACATAAAGGGAATCAGTGTATTAATTATGTACAGTAAGCAACAAAAGTTTTATGTTCTTAGTTTTATGGTGAAACTACGAATACCATAATGGACACACGTGTTATGGACAATTTAACGACACAGGAAAACATTTACCTTTTAAGTGGTAACATTCTAAATTGCTTCCATTTGACCGTGATTATTGCACTGCAGATTTTAAGAGCACGATGATGACGGGAAGAACTTGTCAATTTGAAAGTTAGTGGGTAGATTGTAAAGAAATTGCAGCTCCAGGGCCTTTTACATTCTTTGTCTTGGATCTGAAATCTGTAGTCATAGCAACCCCATTACAATTTCAGATTATTTGGCTCAAAGCCCAGCCCTCTTAGAATATGTCAACGAAGTGTAAACATAGAGGAGATTACTATGTGCGAAATGTTTATCAATTTCCCAGTATCTTGGTATTGCGTCAATAGTATATTTTTAATGCATTCACATTAGGCTAGTAGAGATTCTTTGTCACGTTCCTCAAAGATATACTTTAAAAGCTCCTTTGTGGTCACTCTCAGCAAAGTAACCCTAAAATGGAATACCTGAAAGGTCTGTTCGCCCTTGAGAAATATTTATTTCGTCATCTTTAAATTGAAATTTATCTTCAACAGTTATTTTTGTTGTTCTTATAATGTTGCCTCCTCTTACATAATAAATTCCGTTATAAATTTTCAATACTAAATTCGTAGAAATTGCAATATGAAATGCATTCATTACAAAATTTGATACATATTTTTCCCCCAGTGATGGAAACCAATAAAATTTTTGATTACAAAATGTCATTTTTTTTGTATCCCAAAATAAATGAATATTGATTTTTATCCCTTATACCTCGTGGTTACCGGAAATACGGGTTATTTTCGTAAGGAAACTTTGTGACAAAATAAGAATATAAAGTTTGTGATAAAATACGGGAGACTAGAAGAAAACTGTCTAAAAGTAAATCATTTTTTGTATGAAATCGTACAATAAAACGACCGACATTGGGAGTAACCCTTCAATCTCAACTAGAGGAGCGATAGTGAGCTATAAGACGTTGGTTTCAAACACTTTCCTTCTAGACGTAAGATATTTCACCTATTTGCCGGACAGCTGCGTCGCATTCTGCATTTACATCGATTGACCAATTTTCACACCATAACAGAACTTCACAAGTAAATTCAATCCTCCAATTTTTACTTTACTTTACTTTTTAAATCACTTATACCAAAATGATAATGAAAAACAAGCCATGGTTTTATCTCACACTTGATATAAAACAAGATCTAGTTAATTAAGAATGCACCATAGGCATATCGCAGTATTCTTTATGAAAACAGCGCTTTGGGAATTAGCTATACTCGAAGGCTGAGGGCAGAATCTCGGAAATATTACGTGATCTGAATAAAATACTCATATAGTCCAAATTGTGGAGTGCGGACACGTGAAGTTTATGTTAGAGTTGGCTTTGTTTCTCTAAACCCGATCTGCACGCAACATTAGCGCAAGGGGATTTTCGTATTACTTTATTTCGCTCAATGTTTGATGCTTAAAGGAGATTGAGTCTTTAACACCTAATGATAAGGTATCAGGGCCTTGTATTGTCAGAGTTAGATTGTTGGGAGAACTTTTCTTTTATTGTGTGCCAAGTTGTTGTTACCAATATATAATATGTGACCATTTGGACTTGAGAAACGAGGGTACGTGATGTTTAAATCGCGTTAGAGAGTTGTTTTACACCACTGGACAGTGGGCGAAACCAAGTTTCTTGGCAACGGACTGCTTTTGACAAGGATGAGGTGACATTCTGAATTTAAAATTACTGTTATCAGCAGTTTGAGCCTATCATTTGCTCGCATTTTGATGTTTGCTGCATAGCAACTGCATTCTGAAAAATTATTGAAATAGCTTTGAATAGTATACACTCATAAATACCTAGATAAATCTTACACTATAAAAAGAAACTAAGACTCACCTGGTGTCTTCATTAATGTGTGAACATCTGTGACAGTGTCTGAGTAAGTGTGGTTAGTGCACTTAGCAAGCAGATTTCTTTGATTACTGGATTTTACTACCTTCACAGCCATCATCCTCTTCGCTCGTAATAAAGTTTGGTACTTATTTAAAGTTTCGAGTACGCCTACTCGAAACAGCTCATTTTTAAAAAAATCAATCAAATTTTTTTTCTAATTTATTTGCAAACGTTTTCTATCCGGGTCTATTGAAACTGTTCTCAATTCGTGTAACTAAAATAAAATTTGTTTGCCGAACGGTGCACAATGAACCTTGCGCTCACTTGATTATGACCTATTTCCATTCTGTTCTTAGAGCAACAGCTAGCAAATCCAGACTTATTTTAACTTGCATATTGGGCCGTGAAAGCTTTCTTTCGTATTGCAATCATAGTTTGGTTTTACATGATATCTAAATCCGAGCACAAAATAATCATTACGGTACTCATTGCGCAATATGCCTCGATATACAGTATATATAGTTGCTTTTAATGAATGTGTATTTTTGTAGCAAGTCATTATTTTTGTTTACCGCTCGTAAAGCTTTTTCCTATTCGGTGTCGAAATACATTCCAAGAAACGGTACGGAAAGAGTGCAAGCCTTAGGAATTCTGAGGTTTGGAATATAAATTAAAAATTTAAAGAGCAAAGTTTGCCATTCTGCTTGTAGTAGTGCCACTCCCACAAGAACTCGGATTGTCAAGCGCGTGTGAAAATAAAAGATGCAAGAATGTGTGAAACATCTTTAGTTTGCTTCACATTGGGTTTTGTTCTTTAACCCACCCGTAACGCAATGCATACCTAATTAGATTCGTGGTCCTCGCCCAAATGGCAAAGAAAATTAAATCACACTCCCCTTCTATCTCAAATTGACTTTTTTATAATAAGTTTTTTTAAACAGATTTTGTTTTCATTTTGTTCTAGTTGGAACAATACCAGTGACGCATTAGAGATATTGGATGGACTTCTCAGAACACACGATCGAAGAGCAACACCGACCCACAACCTCGGTATAATTAATTGTTTTTTAATTTTACAACGTTCGCATATTAAAAAACGTTCTCGAAATACTTTCTGTTCGCCCGTAACATTACTAGGAAATATATTGAATTAATTTTCTACAGGAATTCCAACAACAGTAGCCATTGAAATGTTTTTACGCAGTTTCGGTTCGATCAATCCAGCAACCATGGTAAATATTTTTTAAAAGCAAATAAAATATGACCATCCTCTTGCATATAAACATAACTTTGAATGCATGTACATTCTAGCATGTGCATGTCAGTGTAGTTATTTGCCTTGGTGAATATATTTCTTTCTTTCAAAGATGGATTGCAATTGATTTTCTTCCCCTTTAAAACTGACCAAAAATCCATGACGCCAAAACAAACAAAAATAATGAAAAAATTAAAAAATAACGTCGTGTAACCATTGTTTACTTTAGGATTACGAAGTGGATCTATATCTTCGTCAGTCTTGGGTGGACGAAAGGTTAAGCTTGGTCAACCTCACCCATGAATTAGACTTAAATGATCCGAAATTAGTGCAAATGATATGGAAACCCGAAGTGTTTTTCCCCAATGCTAAGGAAGCGGCTTTTCAAATAGTCACCGTGCCAAACTTGTTACTACGAATCAATCCTGGAGGCAACATTCTTTACATGCTTAGGTGATTTTATTACACCCCTTTAACCGAACATTCCCGAAACGTGAAAAATAATTTTTTTGATTATTCTGTATCCATTTCAAGATTAAAGCTGACTTTCTCTTGTATGATGGACTTGGCAAAGTATCCGCTAGATAGACAAGTTTGTTCAATTGAATTATCTAGCTGTGAGTTGCTCTTGGTGTGACCTATTCGAGCGAAAATTGTAACGTGATGCGCTTAATGAGCTCTCATTACCGTTCGTCTTTGCTTTGCAGTCACCAAGACAACTAGGGAGCTGCTATTAACATGGTCACCCGAGAAACCCGTCAAAATCATAGATGGTCTCAGACTGCCACAATTTGAATTGCAAGAAATAGTACCGACCGATTGCATCGAAACGTTTTCAATTGGTATTTACGTTATATCACACCATCAGAGTAAAATCAAATCAGCAGATCGCTAAGCGAGAAATGTGTGTTTTGTTTTTGTTTTTTCCAGGCGAATACAGTTGTCTCCGAGCAAAGTTCATATTAGAGCGATCGGTGGGCTACCATTTAGTGCAAAGTTACTTACCAACGACGTTAATCGTTATTATTTCGTGGGTTTCCTTCTGGTTGGACATCGACGCCATACCGGCACGAGTAACTCTCGGAGTCACTACACTTCTCACCATTTCATCCGAGAGCACAGGAATTCGTTCGAATTTACCTCCCGTGTCGTATGTGAAGGCTCTCGATGTGTGGATGGGCACATGCACCACGTTCGTGTTCGCAGCCCTCATCGAGTTCACGGTCGTCAATTATCTGTTTCGCAAGAAGGAACTTTGCTCTCCACGAAACAATGACGATCGTCATAATTCTAGTCCTGCAGGAACAACTGTTCAGCGGCACAATAAATGTCTCGTCGTAAGTGCGTTCCCATAAAAAAGAAAAGAAAATTATACCAATTTTACTGCACAGGTTTTTGTTTCATTGATTTATGTTTTTGTTTGTTTTGTTTGTTTCTTTTTTCATAATTCAGAGCAATTCGTCAAGTCCAGAGAAAGCAAAAGACATCCAATTCTCGGAATGTCAATCAAGCAAACACTCCAGCTCGCACAGACAGCACCACGAACGAAGGACTGTTCCTTCCGCTCGAAATAAACTTCGTGCTAAGCGAATAGACAGAACATGTCGCATTGCATTTCCAATTGCTTATGCCATATTCAATATTCTCTACTGGACTTACTACATGATGTAAAGAAGATTTGATCAAGTGCCTCCTTTTGTTGAAAGATAAAAAACTGTTATTATCTCCTAGAAAACGACGGAAAACGACATATATTTCTAATAGAGATTCATAGTTTTTATTATCACTCATTTTATCTATTGCCAAAATGTTTGAAGATTAAACATATTATGTATATATGACTCGCGGCTCAAGTATCATGAAGACATTATTATCATATTTCATAACCTTTATTTATTTTCAATTTGTGTCAATTAATCATCATCCTAAAAAATATATTCATATAAAATAAAATCATTAAAGGGAGCTTTCAAATGTAGAATTTCAAAAATTGAATATTAAAGTTCTTGAAAAAAAATTTCAACTTCGTGCTTTCTGCATTCATCACGAGGATAAAAGTCCCCTCTAATTATTCACTGAAGCGTTAAATAAGAATTTAATTGATTATTAACGTAATGACATTAAACATTTCACATCTATTTACTTATTTCCTGCTTTAAAATGAGACTTGTGGTAGATCAGCTCACTAGTTTTACAACAAATAAGATGCAGTATCAAATTTTCTTTTCCTGTAATCAGATGACACACAAGAGAATTTCTAATACTTGAAAGAGATAGCCGCTGGAAATTTTATCACGTGAATCCAAAGAGGTTCACTAAGGTCTGGATGCAGAGTAAAATCTCCAAATAAAACCTCCCAAGAGACAGAAAGTGTCAAGAACCCATTTCCCGTAATATAGCAGTCCATCCTTTAAAAATTCAGTTTCCAAGAAGAGGCTATAGAGTGTCAGTTGCGTGATAAGGTACTGTACGTCAGTTTAATCTAAGGATGAGCGAACTGTCGCCGTTTCCCAATTTAAATTGGAATATATTTATTAGGTCGTTAAAAGTTATAAACTTTCGCTTTATAAACTCGCCACGCCATTAAGGTAGGCATAATTATGAATAATTAACACTTACGAGTTCTTTTTTTTACTAAATAAATAGTGGCCTAGTGTTTAATAAGAAACAAATTGATTTATTTCTTAATAATCTAATGGAAAAGTTTTACTTGGATTTTTTATTGTTTGATTGGCAATCATATTTCTCTTTTGGTGCTAGTTAGTAAGTCGATCAATCATACAAAATATTGCCGCTTTTTATTTCTTTGGAAGTAATGATGTAATTTGTATAAACTTGACGATAGCTAAATGAATCATTACTGCAAACAGAAACTCTTTAAAACCTCCGATTCTGTGAAATAAAATTTTTAATTGCGACGTAATTATTTTGAATTTAAGAAATTAAATTGAAAATCGTTTTTCCTTCGATCTAATTGAATTTGAAAATTCAAAATAGAAAAAACTTATAATTACATTACCAACTGTATGTAAAATTTTGAAGGGAAAAAAATTAATTTCCAAATTCAATGCAAGTTAATGAAATTACCTTGTCGTACTTACATCACACCTAAACAAAAATTTGTAGTTATGCTAATTTAGTATATCGATGGGATAGTCAAATAATTTTTTTTTCAAAATCTTCAATTTTTTTATTACAAAAAATACTTTTACAAGAATACAACCAACTTTATTCATAAATAATAAATAAGTTTTGAATAAAATCACTACGTGACAACAAGAACATAATTGAATTTAGAATTTACATTCTGCCGTTTCACACAATTTCATGACCAATCTCATTCCCCAAATATTTAATTTGATTAACATCAAATTAGGCCTGAAATATCCACAAGATTCATTACACCAATTAAGCGTTTAAACAGCTGAAAGCAAACGAACTTACAGGTAAGTAAATACAAAATAATCATCAATTAGGCCGTAATGCAAAGATAAAGTGTAAAATAATTACAATGATGTACAAATAATGATCACCTCGGCATTGCCTAGTTAAACATTTCATTTTATAAATACTGAAATGGTGATGCTAGATAAATACCGTAAGAAGAATATCGTAAAACGGGGTGAAATGCGGCCATCCTAGATTTTCCTTTAAAAAAACTTTCATTCATTCTGCTTTACGATATCCCTTTAACTGAGAGTATAAATGAGATATTTACATGATATAATATGTCCAATAAAAAATATTGAAGAGTAAATAAGCCAAGGGAAAGGCAACTCGGCACGTGCGATCAATTTTTTTCGCTAATAATTTGCTTCTAATGTGGGTGGTAGTGACCAGACGCATTTCCACTTCCGTACTTGGCGCCGCCGTCAACCTCCTCGATTTTTCGCTTAAAGGCGAAGGGTTCTAAAGAAGGTTATTTTCTCTTTTTTCTCTTTTCATATTCAAATAAATAATCCAAGAAAAACAGTATACTGACCATAAACCACTTGTTGGTCGTGGGAATGCGCTGCTGAATGCCACCACACTTTGATGTATTTGTATTGGACGCCTCTTTCTTGCGGAACAAGTAATTGACAATGGTAAACTCGATGAGTGCTGCAAACACAAACGTAGTGCATGTTCCCATCCACACATCAAGCGCCTTCACATACGAGACCGGGGGTAAATGCGAACGAATACCGGTGCTCTCTGATGAAATAGTTAAGAGAGTGGTAACTCCCAATGTAACTCGCGCAGGAATGGCATCATTGTCCAGCCAAAAAGAGACCCAAGAAACGATGACAATCATAGTGGTTGGTAAATAACTCTGCACCAGGTGATAACCCACAGAGCGCTCTAATATAAACTCGGCACGTAAACAACTGTAATCTCCTGTGTATGTAACATAAGAGAAAAGTGTAAGTTAACTCCACTGCACAAATTAAAGGTGCAAAGGGCAATGAGAAGGAATGTCATTTTTATCCTCTAAATATCCATTTACTCTGGTCGTGCGTTTTACTCACACAAAGTGCAAGCGACACCTCAGTTTTTGACAGCTTTAAAACTCAACCTTAGTTTAGCAATACCGTAAAACGTTAAAAAAGTCGAGAAAGTTCATGGCACCTTTATTTTATGCAGTGTGCGGTTTTGTACGTTTTGTTTTACGTTGTCAGCGAACTCACCAGTGTTCAACGATTCCTCGCAATGCGTGGGGATGACATTCATTAATTCAAACTGGGGCATTTTTAACCCGTCAGTGACCCTGACAGGATTTTCGTTTGCCCAATGCAATTTCAGTTCTCTCGTCGTTTTGGCAACTTGATAATAAAAAATAAAAAAGAGAAAGAAAGAAAAAATGAAACGGAAAATAAACGAGGGAAATTATGTTTCCCAAAAGTACAGAATTTGCTCTAATTGACTTTTTATTAGCTTACAACTGGATAATTCTATGGAGCAAATTTGCCTATCCAGAGGATATTTGACCAAATTTAACATGCAGGAAAATGTGAGTTTTAATCTGCGTAAAGTAATAGGATTAAAAATTAATAATTTCCGAACTGGAAATCAAAAATTTTCATTTACCTGAGCATGTACAAAATGTATCCTCCAGGGTATATCCGAACCAGCACGTTTGGTACAGTAACGTATTGAAAATTTGCTTGTTTGGCATTGGGAAAATATACTTCAGGTTTCCAGATGTTACGTACCAATTGAGGATCACTCAGGTCTAATTCATGTGTCAAATTGTCCACGTGCAGACGCTTATCCACCCATGACTGTCGGAGGTACAGATCTACTTCATAATCCTAACGAGTTAAATGTGTAAACGAGAAGAAAACACAATTACACATTATGACTGTGGCAAATAAGAATGCAATAAAGGAAAAGCAAAGCCTAAGAAGAAAAACAAGCTGAGGATACGAACGACTGTGCAATTGCCGAGTTTGAGCGTAATTGGTGATAAAACTATCGATTTCTACTCTGTACATCAGCGCAAAGCAGACGAGTTTACCGTTTTAGATTCACAAATTACTAATCACTATAGCTTTAAAATAAAATGTGAGTGACATACTGATGCAAATGAAGAGCGCGCTGTTTATTGCCAATACAAAAATGAGTTTCTAAGCTACAAATCCAATGGCCGTGAAGTTGAAAACCAGTCTCACCATGGTTGCTGGATTGATGGAACCAAAGCTGCGGAGAAATATCTCTACCGATACTAAAGTTGGAGTGCCTGTATGCACATAAACGATATAACAAAAAGGAAAATAAGAATGAAAACAGAAAGAGAAAGAGATAAAGATTACGAAACTCAGATTTGAAAGTTCTATTGGGAATAATATTAAATTTTTAAAGAGATAAAAATAATATCCATTTTATCTCGTTTTATTACATTGTGTTTTAATGCAAGAGATTTTATTGCTCATCTAATATTTCTAAGATAATATTAAATATAAATTTAAAAGCTTTAAAGTTTTCAATTACGTTTGAAAATTTAAATTTCATGCTCATAACAACTTATTTGCACGCAAAAGCTTACAAATCCCGCGGGATCAAAGCAAACAAACATGTGCTGCTAGTAGCAGCTCACCTGCTAAGTAAATTACAAGAACTACAGTATGCACAGTACTGCCTACTGCGAGTATAGAGAATTGTTGACATTACTCGAGTTCCACGGTAAAAGTCAACAAGTTTGTTTTTAAAGTGCATTCACGCAAGAAATTTAGAGAATAAATTGTGTTTGCTTTTAAAAATATTTGTCAAATACGTTTTTAGCGACCTAATTAAACTTAATTCCATGCACCATTTATTACGATTTAATGTTCCTATTTATGCCATCGTAATTTTAAATATGAAAGAACCAGTTATTTCTAATGAACACAACTCAGGATAATCAGATTCGGTGTGTATTTATACTTAAAACGCTATAAAAAATGCTATAAACGAACCACTAACCGTCGTTGTGCGTCGGAGTAGCTCGCCGGTCGTAGGTTTTCAACAAATTATCCAAAATCTCCAAGTCACTCATGTAATTCCAACTGGAAAGAACAAAAATGTTTAATTATCAAAAATGGTAATTACTGCAGGCCGACATATTGTGCAAATTCTCTGCATTTCAAATTTCAATTAAATGGTGAGCAACACAGAAGAAAGCAAAGAGTAGAGCAAGGTGACGCCTTTTCATACTCATTATGGTGCCCGCACATCACGCGTTGCGAACTACAAGATTAACCACGCGAAAGTCAGATCCAAAAGGTCAGTGTGGCCTCAGAGTGGTTAATGTTGTAAATGCAATATCAACAAATCAAATCGACCACGAGGGCGAATAATTAGTAACTCAATGCAAAACTTTTAACCTTTGAACGGAGCAAAACCGTTGTTTTCCTCTTAATCGGCCATAAAGGTACAAATTTTTATAATGCATTGGAGTTCCCATTTGCTGTGAGGGCACTCATTACTTCTATCGCTGCGCAATTTTCGTAGCCACGTGCTAAGCACTACCACTGTGAACCATTTCCAGACAGACATGATGGCGCAAAGAAAAAGATTAAAGTTGAGATGAGTTTGTGTATTCACCGAAAAATCGCCTTTTAAAGTTTTAATAGAAAAAATATTTCAAATTTCCAAAATAACAATTTCGATTAAATAAAAACAATAAGAAAGTAAGACTTCCTCACCAAAAAAAAAATTATTTTTTTGAAAGCAAAGTGCACTGTAAATTGAATTTTTGAAAAGATATCTTCCTAAAATCAAATCCATCATGCAGAACTGCACTTAAAATAGGTAGGCAGTTGCGAATCACATCCATAGAAAAAAGAGGAAGAAATTCACCCCAAAAAAACAAAAACATATATTTTCAACATCATACACAATTCTGGCACGTGTGTTATGCAGTGTGAATTAAATATGAAACTGGGAGAACTCTGTTCCCAGCTCAGAGGACCACTAAACAAACGTAAATACAGCTGTATTGTAATAAGTGTCACCATAAAACACACAATTCAAAACCCTCATTTTCGAAGTCCCTAAAAGTTCGGGAAAGAAAAAAATCGCAAAATAAAAATAAATAAGCTCAAGGTTAAATAACGATGATAAACGAGAATGGAAGTGGACGTTTTTTCGGTTGTAATTATCTCAAGTGCTCAGTTCTATGGCTAAAGTAATTGTTCCATCTAACTCTGGGGACAGTCGTCATGAAAAATGGTAGTTGTATTTATGTCTAACGTGATTGCACATTATCGTTAGATGTTGGATGCCCCACGACTCGGATATTAAAGACTAGGTAAGGAATTTCTAACGACAACACTTCGCATACAAATGTCTTTTCTCATTTTCCATGTCTCAGCACTTCTCGGAGATAAAACTGTACGAAAGGCCGGTCATTTAGTTGAAAAACGGTCTTGTTCTCTAAGTGCCTTTCCTTTATAATATTCTGCGAAAAGAATCTTAAAAAGAAAGTCCCGGGCCAATTTACATATATAAAAAAAATCTTAAAGGAGGATTCATCAAAAGCAATCGGTTTATCCAATAAGGATTTTGTCTCGTCAGAGTTTTTTGTCATGGATAAACTTTGTCAGCCAATGGCGATTAAAATGACAGACAAATGAAATTTTCGTAACAAGCGACCCGAAACTCCAATACCCCATTGCTTTGACCTTTCACTAAAGACAGATGAAAGGACACGTATATAAATGTGATAAGTTAAGCTAATAATTCCGTAAGGTGTGTAGTATTAAAGGGAGTAAGAGAGATTGATATTTTCATCAATCATTTCTTTTTCATATGCTTTGCAGTAAAGCACGTGATCAGGGGGCAGGAAATTGCGGTCATTGCTCATCGCATGTACTTCGGTCTCAAAACAATTTACTCTGGAAAATTGCTTCATGCATTGACTATAATACAAAAAGAAAGTAGAAAAATTAATCTTCTAAATAATGGCTCACAATGAATAAAGAAATTCTTTCTTTAAAGTCGACTCGTGCAAAAATGTAAATTAATCTGATTCATTATACATTTCAAAAAATGGAGTTTTTCAACCGTATCGTCTTCATGGTTTGTGTTTTTTTTTTGGCAATGTCAGTCAGCTATTCCACCGGAAAATCCTGGTAACATGTTGTTGCCAAGGATGAAAGGATATATACACCTTTTTGCCGCAACTTACCCCAAACCAATTGCAATAGTTCAGTGCCAAAGCTTTTCCCTCGACATGTATTATTTATAAATATATTTATTTATTCATTTCGGAGAAATCCTCAACTTTAGATTTTTTCATTTTCTTTTTTAATCAAGAAATAAACGTCAGTGACCAATCGGAGTAGAGCAATTCGTGCAGTATTCATTGTCCTTGACTTACAAAAAATAGAAAGTAATTAGTTTTCTTTTTATGTGTCGACCAATATAAGGCTTTAACACGTTCCCTAGTAATGCTTGAGCAACATATGGCTGCGCAGATAACAATGCTAAACAAAACAATTAGCTCTCTAAAGTTATCACTTTGTTTTACACTCTTTGCTGCAACGCTTGGTGTGTTCACTTGCTCATAGCAATTACCGAACTTTCTTTATCCTTGGAGAATTACATGAATAGTGAGATTCTTCGAGAGGGGTTGTAAAAGAAATCCTGATTTAAGGTTACAAGACGTTTTAAGGTTTAGTCAATTGAATTTACAACCATCTGTTCGGGTTGAGAAGTTGCAGAAGAAGAATTCCCATTTCATTTCCATTTCCTCTCCCTACTTCCCCCTCCATCCAACCCCGCCGGTCAAGGAAATAGCAGAAAATAACCGTAAATTAAAGGCAAATTTTACACTCGGGAGAACTAGAATTCTATCGGACAAACAAAGCTAGCAGCAGTTGTCAAAAACAGAAAAAACGTCAGCGCAATTTCTTCTTTAGAGTATCAACATCGAGGCAGCTGGTTTTGACGTCGACGGTGTCATCAAATACGTTCTTTGCCCATCCCTTTCAACTTTCACGCGTTTTCGAGCAAGAAATAAAATAAAAATACTCTTTCTGCTTATACTCATAATCCTTTGCTTTACAAATCGCAAGCTCTTAAACAAGGGTTTTTTAATTAAATAAAAAAAAAATTGCCGGTAAATCTGATTCACGACCTCACAAATTAAAATTTATTGCGTTATTAAGAAAAATCCAATAGAACAATACGATGGAAATATTTTTTCAAGCAAACAATTAAGTACATACCGAGAGGTTTCTTACCCTGCGGGATGTGTGAGCACCGAAATTAATTTTGTTTGTGGACATTGCTCACTTGTGGGAGTACGGAGCAAAAGCTCTTCTGTACACACATGTTTTGTCCCACTAACAAAACAAGACGAAAATCATTAAATTGAAAATTTAAATACATAAGTACAGTAATGTTGCCAAGTGATATTAAATTTACTACAGGGTAAAGTAATAAAACTGTAATTTCTCACTGCTTTTTAATGAAACTTGGAAAAACTAGTGGAAATGAATAAACAAAACATTTTTTCCCCCTGAATCAGCAACAAAACTTTTAACGAGCACTTAACTTTATGTAAATCCTGACGAATTAGATTAAGCTAACCACAATATTACGGTCAGCACAACAACCACCATCTGGGTTTTAGCATAAAACACCATCCAGTGAGCTTAAGTACAAATTAACACATTTTAAGGCCACAGAGAGCAATTTAGACCTCCAGGGAACTGCGGTCCAGCTTCAATACGAAATGGAGCGGTTTTCTTTTCATCACGGCAATTCCCATCAATAATACATTAGAACCAAGCAGACCTACTCAAGTATTTAGCCCGGACTCCAGATCTCATTAACTTTAATTATCTCGTAATACAATGAAAAGTTAAATACGAGCATGGTTTGCAACAGCGCCGAGGGAATTACAAACCCCAACTAATTAAGGCGAACCTAAATAATCCCGCAAATCAAGAAATGAAGGGAGTAAACAAATGCCTAATAAATAAAGGTTGACAACGACATTGTGCTCGCAGCGTTCTCTGACAAGCCAGAGGTGTAATAAGTATGCCATTCGGGGCGATTTATGGTAAAGATGTGCGCCAAAAACTAATATCTGTTATCAGACTTTGTTCAGGGAGCCAATACAATCTGCAGAACTGACATGAGATTGTAGAACTACTTTTTTTATCTCACAAAAGTTGCAGTTTCAGAGGTGTATGTTGGCACCTCAGCAGTAAACAGAAAAATTATTTCACCATTAACACGTGTTGAAAACTTTTACACCAATATTACACCATAAAAAATAAATAAAAATTTCTCCAAAGACCTCTAAACAAAATCCACTAGAAGGGAAAATACTCTTTGACAAATGGTGGAGATTTGCAGTGGAATTTTATTACGACTTTAAGACCGAAATCGATACCGTACTATCGTTGCCGATAATAATAATTAGCACTCGAGAAAATTGAATTGCTGATAAACATTCAATTACTGCAAAAATCGCGAAGAAAAAATCCCATTCGAGCAATAACGGCGATCTCGATTGCTAATCGATAAAAATTAGAATCTAGACGAGCTCAAGTGTCGAGTGCAGCAATCGATTATGTTAAATTTTTGGAAATTAGGCTTTGGAATACAAAATTTGTTGTGTTTTAGTTACAAAGAAAAGACACTGAATCCAAACGGTTTGAAAAGCGAGTCGATATAATCTTTTAAATAAATTATGGAATAGAGATAGCTAATAGAAATTATTGAAATTGCACACTTTACTACGATTGCCCATTGAATTATAGAAAAAGTTATAAATAAGAAAAATCCAGAAAAGCTGGATAGGAAATTACGGTAATAAAAATTGAATGAAATAAAGATATCTGAACTCATTCATCACAGTAACTTTTCCATGTACAAAGTAGAATTTATTTTATCCATAAGAGCATAAAAAACCTGTCAGAATTAGAGTGTACTGCAATACGAATGATAAGCTTACACACTAAAAGAACCATAAATTTCCATTCTTTCATAAATAAATTATTTATTTTTATATCGGGAAATTCCTTAATACCATTCCTTCGTTTTATTGAAAGTACGTAAAAAAAACTTTTCCTATTAATTTTAATTCCGAGCTGTCAACAAAATTCCCAACTTTTAATACATTACCATACACTTGTTACTCTGCATTGTGTTTTACAAGATCACTTTCAACGCTGCTACAACAGAATCAAGACAGAAATTGATGAATAGTCTGATAAAGCTGCCTCTTACATTTCATGTACTACGCACACGAGCTTAACCTCCGCGATCACATTGGATTATGGATCAGTCCATCCTTTTCAGCAATGAAAAGGAAAACACCTCCCCATGACTGATTCATCAATTCTTCTTAAGATATTCGATTTCTCCCTTCAAAGCCCGCAATTTCAGACCCGGTGTTGCCTCAAACTGTTTGAAATTTTAGAAGAGAGAAAAAAAAAGCAGAAAACTCAAAATTATTAACGCCTCGTTTGCAGCAATTATTAATTTGAAAACAAGAAAATTAAAATTCTTTATTTCACCAAATCGTACGCAATAATAAAGTAATTATAAAGCACGGAATTTTTAAAATCTCCAATTTAATTATCACGAACACTAAGCTCGGTCTTTGGCGCACTACAGTGAAGCTAAGCCTATAAACAAAATTGTGTTCCAATCCGGATAGCCCCTAAAGCAGCAATTCGCAGGCATAATATATTTCCACTGGCTTAACACCATTTCCGAAAGCAATGTTTATAATACACAGAACGCTGCGGCTTGATTAAATTTTTCACTAAATTCATAACCCATATCCCTGGACAAGACCGTGTGTGTCAGATTCTCATAATTTAACTCCATTTTATCTTTTAACCCTTTAATAACTCAAAATGATTCGTCCATTCATTACTCCCAAGCGGCCGTCATCATTATCCGAACTTCCGGACAGTTGCAACCTAGTTACATACATCACTTCATTCGTCAACTCCCATAGTGTCATTCAGACGTTATCAGAGGATAAAAACATTACACGCGTGAGTACACAAACCACAGAAAGTGTACTTAATTGACACCACTGCAACTGAATGAATGGAAACAATACGGTGTAAAGAGCTTATTTCCTAATTGCCAAAACATCTATACAGCTCGTTTTTTTCTCATTTCCTTTTTTTCCTCTAATATTTTCGTCTTCACAATTGTTGGATGCATTTTTTTAATGGAAATCCATTGTTATAAGCGACAAATGCAAGGGAAATGCGATTATTATTATTTCATATCCCTAGAAAAGGGAGCTCATTTCGTCTTTTTATTATTTTCGTTATTCAATTTTGCGCGTACTGTATAATTCGCGACTCGTTAGCAGCGTGCATCGCACTCCTCGCTCCTTTCGAGAAAAATCTGAGTGAAATATTACATTCAATTTATCTTCATTATTTGAATTTGAAGCGCAAAGATTTAATCATCGAGAACCAGGTAACAATACCATTTTCCTAAGCTTATCTTATCTCAATATTTTAGCTAATTGACGTGGATGGTTTCAACGAGCAAACGAATGACAAATTTAATTACAAATTTTCTGCCAAATGTAGACGAGCACGCTACAATTTCCTATCAATTGCCAGTGGTAAAATGCAAAGAATTTTGACAAATTAATTAAGTCTAATCTCTAATTTCGTGTTCTTCACGAATACAATTCACTAACTCGACTGGATTCCATACATTCTAGAAACTCGACAACAGAATATTTTTCTTGAAATTTCCTCCTTTGTTTCCCTCACATGACATATTGACGAAATATTCACGTGACAAGTCCCTGATGTGTACCCCCTTCTAACGAAGCGCGTGTTGCAATATTCAAATTCACGACAGATAGAGGCGGATAGATAAGTCAGATTGCATTTTCTCTGCAAATTTCAGTGTTACAATGTCATTTTCTTTGATAAGCATCAATATTTTCACGCGAGTAAATTAAGTTACACCTCGAAATCGAGTTTATCACGACGCATAAAGTTATCAATATCACCCACACCTTGATTTTGAAACTTGCATGCTTCTAATTAGACATTAACGAATAGGATGTCAGCTGTCATGGGTCTTATCGTTTGGCCTTGTGCCCAAAATAATCATTACTGTCGTCTTCAGGAATCCCATTATTCCTCGCTGGTTGAACGCAGAAAATGTAGTAGGCGTTAAGACATTTTAAAAAGAAGGAAAAAAAAGTTATAAATTTCACACTTCATTTACACTTGGCACTCATTTATGTTGTTCGACGACAGAGTAAAGCACTTTAAGAACGAGATCAAAAGAAAATTGGAAATGTTCGTGAGGGAAATCAAATTGGAAAAAAATCTGCGCAGGTTTTACAAAAATCCATTCTTATCGCTAATGCACCTACAAAATCTCAATTTTTTTTATTTTTCATTAATTCTTTTCTTACATTATACACGCATATGTTACGCTTCAGCCCTAGCCTAATGTTCCATCAAACTCGTTTTTAATTATTCCTAATTTCTTTTCCACGCTTCCTTGGAATGTGATGTTAAAAGTTGGGCAGAAAATTATACGAAATTGTAAAAACATGACATTTTGCCAGAGGACTCAAAAATGAGTGCAAACAAAAAACAAACAAAAAAAGAAAACAGCCATCAGTTACTTTCTTTCCCAATTTCGGGTATGTTGAAAGGAATCTTGTGCCAACATCTCCCTATATGCTTCAAAGAATAGTTTCGGGGCATCATCGATGATCTTTGGACCCTGTTCCAACTTGCCACAATGGAATGTTTGCAGTAATGGACATTTCTAACCTATGATAAAACTTTATTTCTCTCTAAATAGGTTTCTCAATTGAATTGGTGAAGGAACTTTAGGTATCATAAAATTTCATTTTCACTTATACGCTGAAAAAAGGAAATCCATATGATGATCCAAACTGCGGACGCTGCAATTTGAACTCTGAAATGGAGCATCATTGTCCATGTAAGGGCTCACGTGCAAAGTGTTTTAAAGCAAAAATATTGTTAATATATTGTATTGAAATTCCAAATTTAGGTCTAATAAAAGCCATATTTTTCTTAAATGAGACGTATATAAATTATTCAAGCAGTCATCAGCATTTAAGTTACTTAAATAACTCGAGTTTTGAAATTGAATGACCACAATAAAAAAAAATGTTGAAATTTACAGTATAATAAATTTCTATCAAAATTTATCAATTTTCTTTTCAAGAGTGAGGTATTGCCTTGGTATCACCTTTACAAAATGCCAATCTGGTGACACAGTTAACTGAATCATCTGTTCAGTGTGAAGCAAAAGTCAGTACAATAATACCAAAAGTTGATTTCAATTGATCTGGTACATAAAACCTGGGATTTTGATGTAATCAGAAAACTTGGTGCAGAAATTGATTACTAGTTGCTTCAATTTGTGATCGTTAAGTCTATAACTTACTGTATCCTGTTTTGTTTTGTTTTCAAATTTTGGCTATAATAGTTTTAAAAATTTTATTAAACTACTTGTACCTAATTAGTGAGTTAAAAAAGTCATAATTTCTCTATAAAAACAGTTGAATGAGACAGCCAAGAGTTTTAATATACCTAACTCAGCTATGGTTGCACTATAGTATTAAACTATGTGGTTCACTCTACTTTAGAGGGATGGTTAATTTCATTAATTTTATCCAGTTGTCCTCTAGTCTACTCATATTTTGTTTGGCTCAACCAAACCGTGCGGTTGCAAGACAGAAGTTTTTTTGTCAATTATTTTGCAAACAAGTCTGTTGTCCTGATTAGAAAAAAAGTTTTAATTGGATCATGTTTTCTATTCTATCTTTTTACTGCTAATTGGGGAATTAACTTAAGTTTGTTCATTTTACCTTTTCAAATAAACTTTTTGTTAAGCTGAAATCTCGTTAGACTAAGACGAACGTGATGTGGTTCGAATCAATGGGTTAACATTTCACCAATGTCAATTTTTTTTTGTGTGTATGTTAAAGAAAATACGGTTTTCAAGTACACTGTCCACCTGTCGCATCCACTTTAATACACCTAGTCAAGCGTAGGTTTTGCTGTGACAGTTGTGAAACTTTCATCTTTTTTCTTTAACTTTTTTTTCTTCTTCATGGAACCAATTGGGTAAAAGAAAATCTCAAAATCGATGCGTTATAGCCTCACCAAAAGTTATAGAAAACACATCAGTAAATGTCATGGAAAAATTTCTTTTGCATCTGCAAAACGCACACATGATTGCAGTCTATTTTTGATAAATCTTCACAATTTTCCATTTCTTCCATACGTTAAAAAATTGCTTCAATATAAGAGCAATTATTATTCAACTTGAGTCAACTAAACTTTTCACTTAAAATCAATATTACTTTTTTAAAAAAAGCTTTTTTTAAAATTCCCTTTCATGTCAATTTGGCTCATAAAAACTAAACCGCATAGAAAAATTTTTTTTTTCTTAAAATGTAAATTTTTTGACTTGATTAGTCACTTTAAGACGAGTTTATTTAGATTAAATAAACTTACTTACATCCGTTTTTTATTTTACACCTGACAACAACATTCCATAAAGAAAAAAATAAACAATTTTTTAGTTTGTTTGTGTTTACTCGCTTGCGTTCATGGAATCTATTTGCCCTGAAATTAAAAGCTTAATTTTGCTTTCATGTTTCCACTCGCATTCCATAGCAACCGCATTTTTCTTACATTTGCGTAAAAAGCTTTAAAATACTTTAAGTTTTGTTCATTCGATGCAATATTTAAGAAGAAAATGGAAGGGCTTTAAAAATTTTTTCAAAGACTAGGTCTTTTGAGAATTGTGAGTATTTCTAAGTATGTTTAAATAGCAACACACCTTTTAGTTATTTACATTTCAAAATTCTTTTTCGATGTCGTTTTTGCAACCACAGATCCACTATCTATTGCATGCTTCAAAAAGTTTTCCTTTTATGTTCATTTAAAATAGTTTTGCTGTTATGCATTATTAAAAGTGTGTCATTCAAAAATCGTTTTTGTTCAACAGGTAAATTAAAATTCGAATCAGTAGTAAATTGCACGTCAAAAATAAAAATTTTTCACCGAATGCATCGATTGATGGAGCAGCGCAAATTAATCACGTTTGAGTGGATTTTTGTTACGTCACGCAACACGCCAAAGCAAACATCGTCACAAATATGGCAAACAATAATGTTTGTTTAGCGGGAAACATTTTCAATATTTAAATATTTAAATGGCCAGGTGCGGTAATATCGAGGGTATTATAGCCTCATTCACATTGGATTCCTGCCATGTGTTGATTTATATCAGAATTTACACCAATTAAAATTGAAACACACCGTGATAACCTTACCTGAAACAAGAACAGATGCAAGCCGAAGTAAGAAGCAGGGAAATCCACCACAAATGCCGCATTTTAAAAACAGTTTGTAGAAAAGCGGTCTTTTAGACCATCGACTCCATCGCAACGAAATGTGCATCGCTCTCTCTACAGGAGGATGTGACACCTAGCGCCTCCATTTGTGAAAACGAAGATTTAAAAATATAAAACTATAAATAAATAAATTATTTTATAAATACCCATTTCCTCATCCGTGTAATAATTAATAAACACAAATGTAATAAAAATTATTTCATAAATAATTCTTCAAATTAGTTTATTAATACTTCAAAAAAATTTTAACACTGAATATTAATTACATAACTGCATGTAATTTGCTTTAATGGTTTCGTTCAAACATTTCAACTGAATAACAAAAGTATAAAGCGGATTTAACTTTGTGTGTGGTTATTTGCCAGTGGTTGTACTGCTTCATTGCTTCATGCATAAAATCTTAGGGGATATTGTATGTGGTTTTCTTAACACTTCATCCACTTGTGCGGTTTTATTTAATGCTCTGCAGTGAAGCAAACTAAGGAAGGAACATATGGTTGAGGTTTCACTAGTACTAATTGCACAAGAAAAAATGAGCAGTCATTTTCTACTGGAACAAGACAAATCTGCGAACTGTGGGTTTGGCTGCCTATTTTATCATTATCATTTAGTAAATCAATCGTCACTATTTTCATTTGATGCGCCTTCTGTTTGATTATGGGGTCACTTCTTGTCACGATTGGGGCACATCAATTTCACAACAGAGAGCAAAAGACGCAATCTAACTCTCCCGTGGTGACATCAAAGCTGGCACCAATTCAACATCTTAGGCGCTATCGTGTGAGAAAAACCATTTCATCAAGATGATTGAAGCAGTTTGGGGGTGCGTCACTTCTTTATTTTTTTTTTCATTTTTTTTCTTAGATTTCAGCACGTTTTGCCTTTGAGTTATGAAAGACACGCCACACCATGATTGTCCCTTTCTAGGGAAGTTTCTCACAAAAAAAAGTCAGGAACCAATACTAAGAAAGTGGAATGCATCAAGTCGATTTGTGATAAGTAAAAAAAGAAAGAAATTCAAACGTGATAAAAAGTATGTGACGGAATATGAAAGAAAAGCAATTGCATACGAGTGGAAAAATTCTTAGAAACAAAATTACCATGTAAATTAATATATTTGGTTTCTAAGGAATTTGATAGTAGAGAAAACTTCTGGGATCTATTTTTTTCTTTTGTAAAAAAATAATTTAAAAAAAATTATTCAGTTTTATATTTGCAACACAAAAAATTAAAGAATTTTATAAATATATAATTAGATTATAAGAATTGATTTTGTCTTGCGGGTATGAGATTTTAAATTACTTTTATTTTGTATACAAAATTCGATACTTTATTTTAAAGTAAAGTAAAGTAGAATGAATTACTCCGCTGAAATTAGTTTTGCTGTTTAGAAAAAATAAGAAGATTTGAAAATTAATTTTTAATACTTTCCTGTGGGCAGCAATAATTAATAATATTTATGAAGTTAGAAAATCATTTTAAAAACAAGACATGAAGCTAATGTGGTAAGAATGCATTACCTGCAGTAAGATATTTAGTCATCATTATATATTATAATGTGATTCAGAATTCTTTAGCATGTATTTCAAATTTTATTCAAATTTAATTTTTTTTTTAAATCAAAATTCTGGAGCAACTTCCAGTTCTCTAAAGTTTTTGTAGCATGTAAAACTTTAAGCTGTTATGTTTAATCCAACCAAGTCATATGAAGAGTGATTTGCACTTACCATAAAACATTTATATCATTCTAAGCTGCTTTTCTAGTTTGCTCAACATTCGAGCAATCTTTCCCTTTATATTTTTTGCTTGTCAAAACGTTTCATGCTGGATTTGACATTAGCTGGATCTGATTTTAAACTTGTGTGAAAAAAGATAGAATTACTATGGTTTAAAAATGATGGTAGAGTTTCCATGCGGGTGAAATTTACTAATACTAAGTATTAAATATTTTTTCTACTACAGTGCCATCATTTCATTTCCAAAGTCAACAGAGAGAAAAGTTTTAAATGGATACTTCAAAAACGCCTATTTGGATCAAAGTGTTGTAAGCTCTAGATCATCCAGCACTCAATGAAATGGCACTTTCGTAGTAAGGACATATCCATATTGCCCATTACATCATACAATGGCAATAACAGCATATTTTTCCCCCTCTGAGATTATCCATAAACTCAGAAGTCCGGTGAAGTTTCCGGCGGAGTCTCCTGCTGGCAGAGCTGAGTGCACAGACAAGCTTGGAATATTCATGGCGAACTGCTGAGTTCAGTTTTTCATGATAGCACACTTCAATTGAATAGCTCTTGCTGGACATTGAGAGCTTACTCTGATTTGGACCAAGCTTCAATTCAATTTTTAAGTTTAACCCAGTTTAAAAGCAATCTTTCTCAAGCATTAGTACTCTGTAATCTTAACTTGCCTTCTTACACGACCCTTATGTGACTTCTTCATGCCTCTTCCAATCTCAGATGTCATTTGTAAAGTACCTTAGCCTCTACCACTCTAAAGCACTAGAAAATGTCGATTAACACAAAACAAGTAGTTTAAAGAATGGAGTTGTTTAAAGATACTATGAACTTCTGAGGAAAATTCGCAAAACTTATTAAATTCAAGACCAAAAATTAGATAACTGAAGTCATCTTTAGAGCTCAGAATCCCAACACATTGGCAGCACTTTATTACTTGTGCCGTCAATTTAAATAATCCTTTGTGTACCGTATTTAGAGTGCATATTTACAAATCAAAAGTTAAGCTTATTAAAACTCATGTTTTGATAAACTTTGCCCTATATTACATTTGTGTCAACACTATATATTTAACTGAATAGAATAATTAAAAGTTGTCCTTCATCCTGTCCTTTTATCTATTTTCTAGCCTGAAAAATTATGTGATTAACCAAAACGTCTCATTATTTCTTTACAAATGTATAGTATTACCAATTCCGTTAAGAATCTACATAGATATCGATCACAATGAGACATTTGCATTTGCTAGAACTGATTGTCTTCACACCCTCTTGCAGGGTTACTTGGTAACACGAAAGTAATTTAATGTATAAATTACCGTATCAATTTGGTGTCGTTACGTCAAAGGTGATAGAAAATAAACATCGCAAAATAAAAACAAAAAAATTTGCATCACTTGAGAATGTCCTCAAATGAGTTTGAAGTTTCATGATCATGCCAGCAGATGTCACATGTGCCAACAGATGCAGGATATTGGATAGATAAATCGTCTGCTCACATGATTTATCACAATATTAATAAAAATGATGCATCTTTTTAAATATTGAACTTGACTTCCATATAAGAGGATTGAGGTTTTTACTAACAGTAACTAGTTTTCAAATTGTAAAATTAATCTCGATGTTTTCTTTACAAAATTTCATCATTATGAACATAGTAATATACACCGTAATATAAAAAAAAGACTCGTGTAAAACACTTACTGTACTTAAGCAACACTGATCAAATTATTTCATCCAAACATTTAAAATTTTTACATTGGGATAATTAAATTATCTTACATACTCTCTTGGGACAACCGTTTCTATTTAATTGAGAATAGGCTGGTTATAAGATAAAAAATTGACGAAAACTTTCAACCATCTGTTCCACATGTCAACATTGGATAAAAACGTAAGGAAATCGTAAAAAATTCGAACAAAATAAGCGAAAATTAATTGTAGTGCGTCGTAGAAAACTTGTAAATGTGACGAATTTTTTTTCTTGATTTGGGTCCAAATCGTCTTGAGTTTCGGATGAAATTGAAATAAACCAATGTGAAAAGAAAAGGCAAGTAATCCGCAATACACGATCACAACTATTCCGATTATAACACGGGTACTATTAATAGAACAGTCACATTTGTTGGTAGCCGGTGATTTTCTTGAGTTTTTATCTGAATGATCACACTGTCGTTTATTATCGAAGATTTGCCTAACGCCGCCAGAATTTTCTTTCGTGGCACATCTTTGAGGATGATGGTGATTGTAGCTTGCACACGAGTTTTCCTCTTCAGAAGAAGAATCATCAGTTTCCAAACGATCAATTCTTGGTTTCGGGGTGGTCCCAACAGATTTATCGACAAGAGGCATGTTTCAAATATCAGCAAACTGCAGGAAGAAAACTCACACTTTTTTCATCAAATTTTTGCTATTTTTTGATTAAAAATCATCATTGGTGATTAAATCTGTACAATTTTTTCTTTTATCTTACAACTTAAAATTATGTTACATGAAGTTAACATTTCATCACCTCATCGTAACGACTTAAACCTAATTTTGGAAGAAAATTTTCAACAATTATATCTCGCAAACTCAATTGACTAAATCAACAATTGCTGCATGCAATATTTTTCCGCAAATTATTTTTAAAAAATACTCCCTATTTATGTTGTTCTACTTAATAATTTAAAAATTTTCATTTCATTGTCGCTGCAGGCTTTCAATCCGAATTAATTTTTTCAGATTTGGAGGCATCATTTTGCGTCGTCGTTTTTCCCGATTGTGAGTCCTGGGCTATTTTGCAATTCAATGTCTTTCGTGATCCGAAGTCCTACACAAATAAACATCGCATTTGAATATACAGTATTATTTTTATTATTATATAAAATGTAAACACATACGGTAATTTCCTTGTGGAGTGAGTCTTGTTTGAATCACACTTGTCTTCAACACTCTGGCCACTTGAAAACCAAGTTCCACCAACTAAAGATTTTCAATTACTGTTTTATAATTACTTTTCCAATAATGATGATGATCTTTACAAACCTCTTCAATTTTTTTCACATCGGTTTCATTTTTGTGCTTCACAAATTCATCTCTGATTTTTTTCCGTGCAGCTATGCAGATTTACAATGTTAATGGACCAACTTGCGCTTACGTATATGCATTTATATATATTCCTTTACCGAATAAGGCGTTACTATCACCTTCGAAAACCTCTTTCCTTGCACGATGGAGACATCGAAAACATTCCAAAACCTGAAAAATCAACGGTATGAGTGTCTCTAATTGCTGCATGGAATCGATTCATTACCTTTGTCTTCAGTGCCATGTTAACTTCACTTACTTAAAATTTTTATAGACGACTAGAAAAGTAAATTAAAAGAGTTGATTATTTCTAAAAATATTATTTTTGTTTTGCCTCGTGAACTGCCTCCAATCATAGCGCCGGAATAAATAGGCACTCGCAGTGCCATCTTGTGGTCATGTCACAAAACAGAACATCTTGTTTTTTTCGAGGAGTAACCAATCACAGCGGTGAATCGCACTCAAGGGTTATTACATCATTCAAAATGGCTGCGCCATTATGCAAGAATCGTCGTCTGCTCACATAAACGGCTCTCCCGGTTCTTCGAGCGGTCAAATGGCATCTACAATAATAATAAAAAGAGGAGAAGAAACATCGGAAGCTTCGTTCATTGATTGTTTGTTAGATAAATTGGGAGTATCAGATGATCAACATCAAATACCGGTGACTGTCAGTTTTCAAAATAATCGACTTACCATATCTGAGTTGACTGACGATGCTGATTGTGCGCAGCACGACTCGTTTGCAGCCGTGTTAAAAGTAATATGTTTTCCATAAATAAATTCAGTATGTACTAATTTTTAAAAAAAAATTTTTACGTTTTAGCATTCGCCGAGATGTCCCTTGCGAGAACTGAAAATGAAACAAATTCCTTTGCCCGTATCATCCTCACCTCGCAGTAGCTACATTAAAATTGCTGCAGCCGTACTAGTCCAAAGTAGTGATAAATATGTATTACTGACCAAAAGAGCGAGTCACATGCGTACTTACCCAGGTTGCTGGGTGCCACCAGGCGGTCATGTTGGTAATTTTCTTATTATAAATACTGGTAAATTTGTTTTAATCTTATTGTTTCTAAAATTAGAACCAGAAGAAAGCCTGAGAACAGCTGTGGCAAGAGAAATGACCGAAGAAATCGGTTTGGAAATTGAAAATTCAACTGACACCTTCAAAGTACTCGGTTTGTGGGAATCCGGTTATCCTCCTATCTTGGAATGGGGCTTTCCGAACCGACATCACTTGATAGTATACTTTCATTTCATTTCAAAGGAAACTCGCCGGCAATTGCAACGAAAAATTAAAGTATGAATTAATTAGTCGTGATTTAATTAGAATCTGAAAAATGAGTTTTAATAATTTTTTTTGAATTTTTAAAACCATAGCTCGATTACGAAGAAGTGTCTGCTAGTGTTTGGTTGGATCCTGTTTATGTGTCCACTTTATTGGCTGCTCCAGATTCGGCCAGTTTGAAAAATTCAATTCCCACCTGCGAAGCGACTGTAATCAATGAAGACGGCGTTCAAACGATTCTTGAATTGCCGTCCACAGATCTCTTTACTTTCGAAGGCTATGATGGCAGGATCACGGTTGGCACGAAGTTTGCACTCGAAGAATGGCTGAAAGTCATGAAAAGTGGTTTAATAGAAACAAAGCGAGGCGAACAAGATAATAGACTTTCTCAACTATGATTCTAAAAGTAGATAAAATGTATATTTTGAAAATATCATCTATTTTTATTTTATATTAGTAAGATTACGTAAATAATGAAATTTTGTAAGTAATTTATTCAAATGGAAAAATATATTTCTTATTTAACTGATGTTTCTCAATGAGCAATATTCTAAATACTGTACTGAATTAATAGTAAATGTATACGGAGAAATATAAAATTAAATTATATATGCAATGTTACAGCCAAGTCTAACTTATTTACAGCGTTTACAGTCAATGATGTGAAGTTCTGATGTCATTCGGCTCAAGAAAAATTGTCCTATCTTCACAGAGGATAGAGAATTTTGATACAGAAAATGTACAATTACTTTTTACTTTTTACTGTAGTGTACTACATACTTACCTATATGAAGATACATACAGAGTACTGTAATTAATTGCTGCATGCGTTTACCTATCTATCTAATTAATTTCTTTCCACGTGTAGCAGAAAATTACAATTTTATTAATTTTTATCATTGAACTTTCTTTTACACCATAAGTAAAAAAAAAATATTTTGAATTTTTCTGGTCTTTGCATAGCCAAATACACTGGACAGGATGCGATAAGCGTCTGATCTTTACAACTGTCCGAACTTTACAACTTTTTTCCCGAGCCCAGGGAACTGCCCCCAACTCACACACAGACATCTCCTTGTCCACAGCTGTCCGGCCTTCTGTATGGCAGACTTCACAACTTTGACTATATTGCACTTTCAGTTAAAAAAAAATGAATGAATAAATAAATAGAAAAAATACATTATCCTAATTTTAAACTGTTAAAACGTTTACACAACCTGTAATTAAATGTTTATTTTGTTATATGCTGTTTGATATCAACAACGGACGTCATCAAAATATTATTGTTATTCTGGAAGAAAAAACTCAAAGAAAATAAACATTTCTCACATTGTTCAAGATAGAATCAGACAAGACGTCATCGTTTTAATTATCTCAATCATGTTTACAAGAGTATTCGATCTAATGAAAAACATGCTATTTTTTTAAAATTTTAACAGATTGCGCATACTAGGCGTGAATATGGCAAGATAACTCAACATTTTTCTTCGGAAGTATCTTAGAACATTAAATGTACAATTTGTTTATAATTTTTACAACAAACCTCATAATATTAATTTTTCATGCCGGTATTTACATTATTCATATCTTTTGTACTCGAATTTAGAAAGCAAACGTCAGCAAAAGAACAAATGACGTCAGTAATTCCGGATTTTATCTGAATAATAAATAATTCGATAACCAATTTTACTTTGCGTACCATCTATCGATCGATTTATCACATAATAACACAGCGCGTTTAAAGATTATCTACCACTATAGCAAACAGTCTCCAAACATGATTTTTAGTTTTAAAAAAAAATTAAGTATAAACAATTGAAAAGTGTGTAGAAAAAACAAAACCTATGGTCAGCAAAAAATTAAATCGCTGAAGTCTAATACAATTCCTTAACTTTTCATATAAACAGTAAAGTATTTCTCTAGAACACTTCGCTAAACTTGTATACTGCACCAGAAATTTAAAATTAAAAACTCTCTTATTTTTTTTTAAATAATTTCTTTTATTTTAAAATTAATTACGTAATTAATTAATTAATAATATTAAAATAATCCCATGGAAACAAAAATCCATATTGAAATTACTAGGAAATCTCCAAACAACAGTTGCCAGGTCCCCACTTTTTTCCTAGGGAATCTGTTGCCATCAAATTCATCTTGATTTGATTTTTTTTTCCTATTTTTTTGTCTGCCTGTAGAGATTTTTTTCTTCTTTTTTTTGTTAACAAAATCCCAGGTACTCCTGACATCAGTATATTAAATTTACCAACATGTTTATGCAGTTTTAGAAATCACAAAATGCCAAAGTAAAAAATATAGGCAACATATATTAAAAATATGGATCATCTCATTGTGTGCTCTCGCTCTGGTTGTAATGTAATAATAAAAGAAAGAAAGAAATGCTAGGAACAAGCAATATTTATAAGAAATCTCTCATCCAAGAAATTTTCTCTTTGTTTTTTTCCATCAAGACAACAGTAAGTTATGGATGCTTTTATGTAACAATTTTTTCCTACCAATTGCAACAAAAATAGATTGGCGAAGGGAAGATGACTACTACACAACACCTGGTTACTTCGATATGCTGAGCTCCTATGTATTGCTATTGTTTGATCTGAATTTTCTGAATTGGACTTAAATTGCGATTGTGATTCTCAAATACAACTGATATTCGATCAACATGATATTTTTGATAGATAAGCTCTTCCACAATACGAACACCAAATATTTTTTTTTGTTACACGCGATATTGGTTTTCTTTGAAACCTTTATTATTTTATTTTAAGTTTTTATTTTTTACTTTATTGTTTTCTACACCGACATGATTGACATCCAAAATTATCTACCCTTCCATTATTTCCCACTAAGGAAATTAATTTTCCTCGAGAAGATGAGGAACGTATATCACAAAGAAAACAAAATCACTGCCATTTCTGCTCCCTTTTAGTGGGAGGAAGTGAGGCAAAAGGAAGATGTCAGCAGGACAAAGTATTCTTATTTGGCAATGGTGCCGCTGTTACCCTTCGCTGATGGGCGGCGGAGTTACTGATGATGGTGTGGCGCGAGGCGGCCCCGTACTGTTTTCCGGCCTTGAATTCGCTGCAGCACCAGACGACTGGAGGATCTTGAGCAATTCTTCGTTTTCTTTCCGAACTGTGCATAGAAAAATAAAAATAACATGAGCAGTTCCATTATCGACAAAAAAAGAAACTTGTTTACTCAATAAAAGATCATGAAGGACAAGAAAAATGACATGTGAAATTGCATTAGTTTTTTCCCCCACAAGTTACGAGTCAAGAGGATTTTAAAGCTGAGGCTAAGACGAAAAGTTTTTGTTTTTGTTCTCGAGTAAAATAAAATCGGAAACTATAGCTCAACACACTTGGCTTACAAACAAAGGACTGAAAATAGGAACTTTAGTTTATTTAACCCTCCATTCGGACTTAAAACGTAGGAGGAATGACCAGAGGCGCTAACAGCTGGGCCCATTAAAAGCGGGAACAAAGTCTCAATTACAAGTAAACTGGAAACTTCTTAAACACATCAAACTCAATTTTAGATTCCAGCGATCGATTATTCGAAACGAGCAAAAAAAAATTACAATTCAGCACAAATTACTGCAGAAATGAGGAAAAAATGAGTCTGCGTAATCGACATTAATAATTTGGAAAGGTTTGATTTTTCATTCAAAATGGAATTATTAATAGACTTCAATGTCTTAAATTTAAAGCTAAGAGATTATATGTACCTGGGATCAAAATCAAGAAGGAATCCCCGCTGGTGCAATTACTAATAAGTCATGTATACAAGCAAAGCAATGAACATAAATGAGGTCATTAATGCGTAAATGTCAATATAATTAGGCTTCTCTCAGAAGAGTGACCCAGGTTGATTTAAACATACCGTACTACTTCGAAAAACCACACACAAACACATACTAATTAATTGGAGATTCGTTTTTCATTTGCGCAAAGGGGGTAATTTAAAACTATTCTCGTCTTTCCAGTTGTTTTTATACCGAAAAGGTCAAAACATTACCCACTCGACTTACTGCTGGTAAATTACAAAGGAGGAATCGAGGATTGCTATGATTATTGGGGAGAAATATACTGATATTTGTATAAATTTCCCAAGCATGCCACCACACTCTGCCTTCTAAATAAAATATAGGTTAAAGTCTGAAGAGTTAAAGGTTGCCAAGCAATAGCTTTAAATGGTGATCTTTGGATTTACTGGTAGAGTCTCTGAGAGCCTCTGAGACAGCTCCAATCAACTATTCCGACACCGTTGACTGAGCCTAATACGGATTTTGTTTGGTATCAGTCATCGGAGATGTTTGATGCTAAAACTGAATGTGGCAGCACGAAGACGATTTTTATCTGGTTCATCCAACCTTTTTTTCCTTTGGACATCTTGAGCCATTATCGGGAAAAAGTCGAATTTTAAAAAGGCTGATTTAGAGACAGAACTCTCGAGGCTTCTTCAGCCACTGATAAGGCGTCTTTTTGTTTTTTTGGAGGTTCTTGGAGTGGATCAATACATAAATTCTTTCATTGCTTGCCATTAATCTAATTAAAATCGTTATTCTTCCCCTTTTCTTCAAGAAAAACACGAGATTGCATTAAAATTGTTTGTCGTTCACATCACGAACATAAAATTTTTTATCTGTGAATTGTCTAGATTGAAACGAACCCATACATGTAACTCGACTCGAATTTTAAACTGCAAAGAAAAGAAGTATTTCAAAAGACTGAAACAAAACTAAGAAGATTTCAACAGATGATATGGTATGTGTGAAACAGCAGTTTCACAATCAATAAAGACTAAAGAGAGAGAACATGACCGAGAATCATAATTTCTTTCTAAATTTTACACACGATTTTATGGAGGTTATAACTCACTTTTTTCATCTATAGCCGGCGTAAGTTTAAGAGTAATAGCTACGAGAAGAATACTCATTATGAGTAAAGCTACGGCCGTGCCGACGATGATGAGTACAATCTTTCGCCGCCTTTTCTCACGACAATTCTCCCCGGGCTTAGAACGACGCCTATTGCTCGAAGTGAGTGCAGCCCCCGCCGTGATTCCCGCAGAGCTACCGCTGCTGCTATGCGTCGATCTGCGCGACTCTTTCCGCTGCTGTGGTGCATCATCACTCCATTCGGGGATTTCTGCCGGGGGAGACCGACCCTTCTTTTTGGGCTGGAATCCAATGTTCGATTTAGGCATCTCCGGTAACGAAACACGGCGCGTATGCTCAGACATCCCACCTGTTGTCGGATTGCCCTCGCACTGGTACTAACACGAGCACGCCTCGTGGTCCCCACGCGACAACTTCTCAGCACTGAGAGATCTACAAGACGTACTGATGCTGCGCATGCGCAATTTTCTCCCGGTTCGGTTTAACCAGAAGCAGAGTTACCTTTAGATCGATGGCAAAACACATGCCATAATTAACATTAGCTGAGCAAGAGAATGTGATTCGCTTTCTCTCCTTTTACAGGAAGCAGAAAATGTAAACAAAGCTGAGGATAAACAAAGGATTCGTTTCCCATCATAAAATCGATTCTAATCCTCCATGCACACATGTTAGAATGTTAATAACGGCCTTTCACATTTATTTTAAACGGGTTTAATGAGCGAAGTGCGTTTGTCAATACCAGAATGATATCGAATCGAGGATGTTAGAGACATCTGTTAAACCACACTATTGTTCCCGCTCTGTGAAACGTTGCTTTTATATATAAAGACGAATGATCATGATGTAATGGATCTGCGAGTGGCACCACTTATGATGTCGTTTCTAGTTGTTTACTCTCACTCGAGTGTATTCTTCAGTGTATGTTAAGTGATTTTTGTGACCAGGAAAAAGGCAGACTTGAAAATTAAAAATTTTAAATTATTTATAAAACGTTCTCTCCAATATTTAACAAACTGGGAATATTTTGCGACTCCCCATCTGCAACAACAGGAAGGGAAAAGTAGAATATTCCAATCCATCTATCCAAACTCAAAAAAATCGAATAAAAACAAGAAAAAAAATCAAATATTGACATAGGCCCACCACCGCTCGATTTCACGCAGACAACACTTAAGGACAGAGCTTGCATCTATTTTTTTTTGCTTCTATTTTTAGCTTCAGTCATCACAAAAGAAAATGACTACATCAATTCTGACAGCAATCTACAACCTATTTATGTTCCTACGCTTATCTTATTGCTTCAATCTTACGTTCAATTAAGAAGCAATTTCATATTCCACATTAATTTGTCTTTGCACACCACGTAGTCACTCATCTTTAAAATACTTTCACCGTTTTTGTCAAACTCTATAAAAAAATTTCTCAACTGCAACTTAAGGCACTTTACCATAAGTGAAATAGAAAAACGGTTGGGGACCAGACCTGTGGGCAGTTATATATCGAAAATATTAAAGATGACCAGTCAGTTTTTCCGTATACCAAATGGGAAGAATGACTAGCACAAAAAATACCCCAGTTTTTTTTTCTTGTAAATTAAAAATGAAATGAAACAAACAAAGAATTTCATTTCAACCGACATTTACTAGAAGTAGAAAGAAAAAAAAAAACTTGAAAGTTTCAAGCTCTGTAATTAATTAAATTGTCTCTAAACTGTTTTTCAATTTGGAAGTAAGTTTAAAGCAGACAGCAGGTAAGTCATTCCAAGAAAGTAAATATAAACAGGAAAAACTAGAAAGTTTTCTATAAAAATTTGAAAAACAAAATTTAATTTTAGTTTTGTCTACAGAGTTTTCCTTTTTATTCAGCCTGGTTCTATGACAACACAACTGCTTTCACAGCCGACTACGGCTTTCCACTTCACAAATTTCATCAAATGCATCTCCTGCGTGTAGGTTGGAAAAATCTGTGATGTGATTGGAGTTTGGAAAAGAAATTCACCTTCACAACTGTCTACTGAGTGCCACTCCTTCTACCTGTCCCTATCATAAAAAAAGGAAATATGACCAAGCAAAAAAGGTGACCACTTCTATCACTCAAATTTTTTTTCATCTTTCTTTTCTTATCATACAGTAACAAACTTATTTTGGACGTGACTTCCGAGTTTTATCAATTTTTAACTCAGAAATTTATGTGTTTAGTATCACAGGTGGGCTTCAAACCTATTTCCTAACAGATTTTTTAACATTTTTGTCTATAAAGTTGTTTGATTTTGTCAGTAATGCACATAGAAATCGCTATAAAATAAAGCGGAAATAAATTTTAACATTTTTCTCCTCTAAGCTATGCTGTAAGAATTCCAATAAGCTTATACAACTAGTGGGAAATGTTCTTAAAATCGATTTTTCATTCCATCGTCTTCGTTTACGTTTCAGACATTATATCCAAAAATAAAAAAGATGGGGATATTTCTATAGGTCTACTGTGTGATGTAAAAAGGAATAGAAACAAAAAAAAATAAATATGACGTACAACTGCGAGTTTAAAAATTCAAAACTTCACTGCCATGCGCTGATTTCTTATTCAAACAAACCATAATGTTAATTAAGAGCAAAGAGTATGAAAAATCAAAACAAACCGTAAATTAAAGACCGCACTACTTATCCTCATCAGTTATTAGATATTCTTATTTACTACTAATTTTTTAATGTGTATTGAACCGTGATTGTCAATAGCACCAACACGCCATCCAGTGCCATCAAATTGAAACAAATTCAGAGATGTTTTTAATTTCCTATCCGTTTCACTCACAGAGCTAATCAAACGCGAAAATTCATTTACATTTTATTTCACGAGATATTAATCTGAACGCTTTAAATCATATTAATAAAGTACCTATACATATTATTTTCTTGTTTTTAAGTTATTAGGTCGAGTAATATAATCATGCCATTAATTTTAACCCGTGTTCATATTGATTTTAATACCTACGACTAAACTCGACTTAATTAAATTTTAGAATTTGAGAAGATTTAGAGTTCTTAAAGCAAAGTTCCCGAATTACTAAGTATGTATACTAGTAAATGTCTGGTTTTATATTTCATAAACAATTTTATTTTATGTTCTTCCACTTTTGGAAAGCAAACGTCGTTAAAAGCATTTGCTTCCATGCATCGAATGCAATTTATTCCTGCGTATTTTAAAACGATGCAAAAACAACATTTAGCATGAATATTTTTTAAATTTAAATCCCTTGTGAGATTGCCTCATTGAAAATTTGGTTTGAGGTTTTCAAGAAAACCTAAAAATCGATTTTAATTATATACTATTTGGTCTTTTTCTTACCGAAAAAAAGACAAGATGTATTTTTATATAAATATGGATTAAATATTTTATACAAGCAACACTGTTGCCTAGAAGCAAGGCAACAAAATATTAAAAAAATAAATAAAATTGAAAAAAACGCATATAAATAAAATACAAATCTTTCCTAAGAATCTCATATCTTCTCAATACGTTTTTATAAATTAAATATTAGTTCATATTTTGCATACAGTCTTTGGGCTGTTGACTGATTAGAAATTCTGCATAAACTAAAACGACATTTATTCGACGCTTGAAAGGATGATCGAAAAATACTAAAAATAAATTGAAGCACAAATTCGATAATTTTCGTCTGAAGCCTATCAAGTTAGATGCATCGCTAAAGTTGACACGCAACGAGAAATGCAAAAATATTTGACGTTTTGCATTCGTGAGTTGCATGCATTGATTTATTTTTTAATGAATAGTTTAAAATTTTTTTTCAATAAGACTATAGCAATGATGCATCATTTCTCGTACCAAAATAGCTCACTTTCTTTAGCTGTCAACTCGCTAGTAATTCAGTAGTCGGTTTACGTTTTATGTTAATAACCAGAAGATTTCATCATGAAAATCTTTAGTAACAACTCACCTTCCTGGAATATGAGCCTCTTTACAAGATGACCGCTAGTAGTACTTTTTGGACTTAGTCCAAACAGACAGGCTTAAAGACGCCCATAAAACGCGACTTGACACCTGACTTTACTCATAAGTTTCAGTAATTCTCAGCTACCGTCAGTGCACTCAGCCTTGTCAAATGCAAGTTTTTAGGAAAAACATAAAATAAATGGAGCAGCACAAAAGACACGTTTCCGACTTAACTTGCAAGTTGAAATATAATCGACTGTTCGTTTCCCAACAAATGAATAAACCAGTAACGAGCTAAACTAATATAAAAAAAACCCCTACAATGTGTCGATTACCCTCCCTTAGGCGTGTTAACTCACCCATTTCGTCGATAAGAGGAGCCATTTTCAGTGTGGCGCCTACAAGAATCAGGCACATGAGCAGCAAAACTAAAGCCACTATAACTATTATCCATTTTGCTTTTTTCGATAAAACGTCACTGTTCCGACGCCTCAATCTGGGTCTTTCTTCGAGGGTTTTGTCAGTTGCATTACTTTCGTCGTCATCCACCACTTGCAACTCAACTTGATCGTTGAAATGTATCATACTTAGCGGGGCTCCACACGTGCTTTGCGGGTTGAACGCCAATGAATCGAGCAATACCCTGGCTCGAAAAATGACGTCATTCAGGTACCGTCTCATATTAACACATCCGGCACATGTAGTCAATAAAAATAAAATAAGCACAGACTACTCCTGCCGTCTGTTGAACTGAGTTTATTTTAAATTCAAATTGCATTCAATATTATGGCGGGAAAGAAAAGTTAATTTTTAAAACGTATTAATATATTGAGAAAAGGGTTACTTATTAATAAAATACGAGGTAGGATAGGGTTAAATCAATAACCAAGATGGATTTTAGAGAAGCGTAGATAGAACTAGTTTATTTCAAAAGATGTAGACTATTTTCAGTGTACACACACTCTTCTCTCGATACATTTATTCCAGTGACTGACAGGCTTTTGTGTTTACATCGGAGAAAAAGGATTTTGGTAAACAGCCAGTCAATTATGCACCACATTTTGAAGGTCTGCTTCTCAACGTGACGTTCATCCCGTCCATTTTATTTGTAGGACTATTTATGGACTATTTATGATGCTTGACTACTGGTGCATGATTTTCCACGCATTCTACAGTAAATTTTATTTGTTTTAACACCTATGACCTATGACAGTAAAAACTAACGACATTTCTGTTAAACTATGACAAAATCTGATATAGGGTCATAATTTTGCACAATTGACTATAAATTATAAATGACGTTTTGCAATAGTTTTTTATGATAATTACTTTACGGGTAAAACAAACATTCGGATGTGCAGTAATTTTTACAAGACGGGCATATTCGTGAATAATATAAATTTACTTTATTTATTCATTCACCCATGCACTATTAAGAATATTCTCCTGTCTTCCTAGAGGCCCAATTTAAAAATTAAACTCCATTTGTAATTCACTTTCTTTCGCCTTCCTGCTTCTAGATGGCTGCACTGCATTGCTGCTTCGTCTCCCACGGCTGAAAGTGGGGTCGATGAAATCGCTCCTTTGGAAAAATGCGGAATGGGTTAAGAAACTCGTTGGCATCAGAAAGATTACTCCATTAATTAGTACCGAAGGGGTTACGAGAGCAATTAAAGTTGATGTAAATTGAATAAACACTATTATTGATTGAAGTGCCGGGCATTTTCAAAACAGGGTCATTAAGAGTTGCCTGATTAACAATCAGAGCTTTCTTTATTAAGGTGAGTTTCTCTAATGGAATTCTGGCATCGCCAAACCAACGCCAAGCAAATTCGCGGAAAGAAATAAACGCTTTTACAGATTCGAGTTCCAAACATACCGATGCGCTCATAAAGCAGCAACACGCAGGATCTTAATCTACGCTTGTAAGTACAAAATCGGTGGCTCATAACACGAATTTTAAATCACAGTCAATTTTGTAGAAAAACTTCAAAGAATGACAAGAATTTTTTCCAAGCAAAAAAGAAATGACGCTTCAAAAGAGAGGCATCAAAAGACGAGCCCGATATCTATTTAATTAGTTCCATGAGCCCCGGGTTTACGAATTCCATTTCGGGGGCTGCTCAATTTACCGTTTGACACAGACATCACATTTCAATTGCAAATGTCACAATTTTATTCACCGATGTTGTCTGAATAAAATTGTGTTTTTGAAAATTGGCCCCCATTTGGAGTGAGGGCATCGATCGACTTCGTGATCAATGTGGATTCTAATCTGGCACGTTTCGTCACCCTTTGCGATTGTGTCCTTGTCCTCGCTTCTTTCTTAGATCAGGGCCGCCAAACCGTAATGTGAAAACATTTTCGAATCTGTGAACGTACCCCCATTGATTTCCCTCTTGGGCTTGTCCTTGTCGACGAAGAGGGCGCTACGAAGACGATTCGACCACTACAGAAACGGGGTTAAAGCTACCTCTCCCACTTCCCAATTTGCTGAAAACACAATTCCTCGTCATATTTGCTGACAAGTCTATTTTTTTTATCCTTGTACACATTATTTTCTTCGCGATTTGTTGACAGATGGCGTCACAATTCACAAAAGCAATATCAAATGATTTGTCCAATGAATTTTTTTTTTGCAGTTCTGCTCTGCCTAAATGAGCGTTTATTTATTTAATGTAAGGATTAGTTAGGTTTTATAAACTCAGGAAATAATGCTTAATCCTCGAATTTGTTGATGAAATTTTCGGAGTTAATTAGATTTTGTGTTGCTGCGAAGCCCAATAAAAATTAGGTTGCATTTGTATGTTTTCATTAAGTTGGATATAACTTTAATGTTTACACGAAATGAATATTTATGTCATGTTTATTTTGTAAGATTATTTTTCCTGGTTGTAATTTTTATTTCAAGGAAGCATTACGCTTTAAAATTCAAAACCAATGAACTAAAACATGTGTTTCAAATTGATTGACACGACAACGCATGATTTTATTATCTATATTGCATTTTAAAACGCGCAATAAAGCTTATAACCTCTTTGTTTTCCTTCAGAAAAACAGGCAAGAAATTATTCACTTAAAACGTGCCCTCAAATTAACGATTCACGATCTGCTAATAAGAAAGACGACGCAAGGAAATGGCTAAACAGGAAATTAAAAACCCTTGTAATTGGGTCAATATTTCACTTTAAACATGTAAATAACATTAAAACCTTAAAAGAAAACACGGAAAAACATGATGTATGTTATGTAAGTGAATAAATCTTCATTCTTTCTATTAACGAAACCTTGCAAATCAATTACCCAATAGAAATTTCCTGCAATTTATTTTTACCAACAAAATTGATAAATTGATAAACAGATTAGCCCACAACAGACTTGTTTTTCCTCTGGTATTGATTGTCTCTTTAACCATCAATACGATGATGATTCTAAAAATAGAAATGCGAGAAGCTTTCTATTTTAAAACATATTTCTATGCAAATAGTAACCCACGATGAAAAGTGAATTTTGCCAGGAGCAGATTAACTTTTCACCATAGCAGTCAAGAGTTTTTATACGTATGGTTTACATCTCAGAAGCTTTGTGGCGTGTGTAGATATGGGCGGATGTTATACATTCACTACATAATGTTTTATATTTAACAATTTTTATCAACGCAGTGGAAAAATAACTCGTTTATCACGTCAGTACATCAACTTAAAAATACGCAAAAAGAAAAAAAGCAGTGAAGAAAAGTCTATAGCACAACATATGGAAGGGTAAGGAAGATACACACCTATTGATTCCATCACGTTTTCTCCTTTTAACCGAAAATTTAAGCAGATTAAATTGTTGCAGGAAAGCTTTTCAGACTGTTCGAGGGGGAGTTTCCCCCTCGCCAGTATATCGTGCGTGTCTCTTTTTTTTTTTTGTTGAGACAGAAGACCTTGAGTTCAATGTTTATTTCATTAGCTTAGTTGCAAAATAAACGTAAGGCTTGGCAAGTAGAGTTAGTTTGTAGCTGCGTTTCGTCTTAGAACTTCATTCAAAATTAATACATTGGACAAAAGAAACGGTTCATGTGTTTTTCACTGGTTTCCCTGGAGAATTCACGACCATGTGAGGAGGCGCATTTACCCACGTGCTTTTTACCCACGTATACGAAAATTTTTTACACTCTCATATCTCTAAAAGCTTTCCAATGTTTTTAAAATTTTAAAATGTTATTCTAAGAAGAAAACTTTACCGAATTGTGCATTCAGTTTAAGAATGTCATCAATTAATGGAAACGTTTTGAAAGTTATGTTTTGACACTGTTATTTTTTGGGTTAATGCACTAGTTATGTTTCTCGAATTTAAATGTATAAATCTAAATTTATAAATAAATGAAATGGTTTCGGAGGAGGAAAAATCGCGAGAAAAAAGAATTAGATCCGTTGTGTTGAAAGTCAATTATGTTGGCAAGCTCGAGCAATTTTTCTAATCCGACTTTATTTCTTCCGTTCTCCTATACAAGCTCCTTGCAAATCTTTAACGGTTGATAGAAACTCTCCTCCTTAAGAAAAAAAAAATTGAACCAGCTTCACACAATGTAACTCCGAAGTATAAAAATTAGAAAATCAAAAGAAAGAGAAGGAATTACCGCAACCCGAGGGAATAAAATGTCATCATTTATATCTCACGTGTCATCGAGGTGAGTTTACCCAATTACCCACTATTAATGAGATGTTTTAAAGCAACATAACAACCGGATATCCTTCAGAGGAGAGAGAAAAGACGCGAAAAAATGGATTTAGTGGAAATTGATTTTGACTCACCCATTTCATCAATATGAGGTGATAAACGAAGCGACACAGTGACTAATAAGAAACTGATGAAAAGGAAACCCAAGGCGATGGTAAGAAACACGATAACAATTCGTCGTTGATGAACGTCATCTGCCGGTCTCTCGTTTTCCTTGCGTTTGCTACACGTGGTCACGTTCACATCTGGAACGACGGAACTGAGCTTTCTTCGAGGCGGAGGAGGTAGGACGGCTGGTATTGGTCTAGGATACGGTTGTAAAGATTTACCGTACAGTTGCATGGAGAATCGTTTCTCGTTGATGCGGAACCCACCGTATCCTATCGTGATGTCATCTTGGCTGAATCGGCGACAAGGCAGTGCAGCACGAGCCTCCGGTCCCCAATCGAGAACCCGCAACGTCATCCCCAGTTCATCTTTGCTACTCACGGTGGCCATTCAACGCGAACGTGGTAAGAAAGTGGAAAATTTTCAGAGTCCTCGTCCCCACGCATCAGCCCAAAGGCCGGCGAGCGAAATTTTGCGCGCAGATGATTGAATACGTGACGCTAGGGTGGTGAGCATTTCATCATTTCCGGGGCACGCGGTAGCGCACCAATGAGGAACAATGTAGTAATCGATTCGATGAAAGATTAAAAAAAGAGCAGAAAAGAAGTAAAAATAAAAAAAAACTTGTGTTGAAACGGGTGAAGGACAGATTATTTGTTGTTATATAAAACGTTTTAAAATAAAATATTTTAAAGTTGAGGGATTTGTATCAATTTTTTATCCTTCTCTCTCTCCCCCCCCCCCCTCGTTCTCGTTTTTTCTATATTTATTTATTTTTTTCCGATCGAATTTTCCTCTTTTATTTAAACCGATATAAAGTAGGCAATATCTTCCAACTGAGTGAGAACTAGGAGCCAAAAATATTTTCTAACCAATAGAATTGAATACTAAGCAATAAAAAAAAGGCGAGTGGAAAGAAGCCAGACATAACATAAAACGAAATAAAAATAAAGGAAGAGGAAAAAACTGCAACCACACAGAAAAGAAAAGAGAAAAGGAAAAGAACTTGCAACAAACATTCCAATTCAGAAAAAAAAATTATAAAAAGTAAATATTTAATTTTAATTCGTTCTCATATGTACAAACGACGCGCGACTGCTTTTCAAATTAATGAAAAGAAAATAAATTATGACTTTTAATTAGGTACTTCTTTCAATTCGAAAAGGAGATGGAACAACTATAATGATTACGATACTGGCGATGAGTTTTTGTGTTGAAGGGCTGCTTTGGTCGTAACGTGATTGAATCAGTGGTGCAGTAATAAAGGGCTCGGTTCGAGCTTACCCTTCATTCGTCCATGTAACCTCGAAATGTCAGCCGATGCCTGCAGTGTCAACATCAGTAGAACTTGCGTTTTGATTCGGCCCACTATACTTTTATCAATCTACAAAAGCCGCCCACATCTCGCCTATTATCGTAACAAAAGATGATTCTTGTTTGTTTACGGTTAAATACAGCGAAATGAGTGAGTTTTAAGCACTAGAAATTATAATTTATCATCAACATAAACAAACTTTAAAACCTCTTTAAAAAACTGACAAAAATTGATTTGTGTAGTGGTGCATTTATGTATGAACATCTGCAACCGACGCATGCATGCACTACACAAGAGAACCACACAACATGAAAAAGTTAAAAACAAAAGAATTAAGAACATCGTACTTTAAATTCATTCATTTTGGTTTGGAAATTATTTTTCTGCACCATTATGTCGCGTGATTTTTATTAGTTTAGTGCTCAAAGGAAAAGTTTCATCCTTTAAAACAAAAGAGGAATGAAGAGACAAAGCAGGCGGTCATAAATCAGCAGAGCACTAATGTGAGCGCACAAGAAACAAGGTGTTCACATTTATCCTTAAATTCTTTACATTTACAACGTCTAATTTATCTCCGGTCCAGTGTTGTTCACACAATAAATGAAGATAATGGGTCTCGCATACATCATCTCTTTCTCGCCAAAAGTTCATTTGTGCGACAGTGGAACAATAATTATGAAAACTTCGTCCAAAATTACATAAATATAAATCATACTCGTGAATAGATGACCTTCAAGTTCAAAAAATCTTTTAAAGCTGTATACATTTTTAATTACAAGGTTCAGTACATAGCGTCATCGTGTGAGAAAAGGCGGAACTTTGAGATGGAAGCGATCGGAGGCAGCGAGCTGAGCGCTGTTTGGACGAGCATCAAGAGGAGAGAGTCGGGTGAAAAAAGAAGAAAGTGAGAACGAGGCTGCATAATTAAAATGAGGAGCGCGATCAGTAAAGCGAGAAATTAACGCTTGATCCTTCCACGATGGTGCTAAAACTGACGACCCCAGAAGGTCGCTAAAAGAGCAGTCATGCCGAAAAGCCGAACGTCTGGCTGGGCGAAGCATTCCCGCACATCCCCAATTTGTTATACGATGGCCCGCATCTCAATGATGACACTAATGGATTTCCTTTGATTGCCGTACTCGTGTTATCGCATAACTGCATTAAACAGCCTGCTCACTAAGGGTCACGTGATAGCAGCAAAATTCAATTTTCGGGAAATTGATTGTCGTGATGGACGCGCGAAAGATGGAATATTCCCGGCGTGCGATGCATAAAAATCCTTTCAGCTTTATTTATTTTAGCCCGACAAAGTTCGCTAATGGATATCGGAGTCGTAACAAGGGTGTAAATTGAATTGAAAACTCCCTTTTAAATATCTTTGTAATACCTACATTAACCCGAACTCTCATTCCGGAGCCGAAATTGGCGCCATTTCGCGCGTAATACAATTTTGCACCTTTTCTTCCGCAGCCGCCTTCAATTAGAGAAAAAAAATAGTTGTGAAAGACTTTTAACTTCATTTACAAAACAGAAATGAGTTGGTTTTTGGGCTTCCAATTCCACTAAACACGCGAATGATTACAACCCTCTGGGACTAGTTAAATTCACTCAATGAGAAACACGGAGGACGTTAGAGTTTGTTTGGCCGAATTCCAAAAGAAATTTTGGTTGCTAAAAGACAAGATCGTGTCTCGCAACAGCGTTTCTTCTCAAGTCCTTCAAGTAAAGAAGGGAAAACAGAGCTATAAATCTGTCTATAAACTCAAGAAAGCCAAGTATAGCACTCGCTAGTCGCTACCAACCAAAACGACCAAATTATGCCGATTTTACCGCCCGAGTATCAAATCATAAAAACTCGAGACATTCGGCTGACTCATCTTTTCCACTTGGTTCGTCACACGCAAAATTCGCTAGTTAAGAAAAAGTATTAAGACCCACGCGTTTAGTTTGATATCGTATGTAATGGTAATTGGTTTGCTCTAATCGCGTAACGTGTTTTTATTTCTTAGGGAACCCAAGAGGTTAACGCCTGTTTGGGTCGATGGATGAAACCTGTCACACGTCCTCGCCTTCTTGACATTGGATGCCGTTGTGTTGTCTCGTTTTCCAGCTTATACGCGTCAGGCTCCAGAAGAAAAAGTCAGTATTGATGTAGAATAAGAATTGTCGAACGACACATTCGATTACATCAATGTCGGGGAATAGGAGTTGAAGAATTTGTAATTCTATTTATGTTAGAAATCAATTCAGAGTTGTTTTTGATTTTCTTCAATAAAAAAACTATGCTAACAAGTAAGATCAAAATAAAAATTTCCACGTCAAAAAAACAAAGTATCAGAATTTAAATTCTATTCCAAATGTCAAGAAAAAACATTAAATCTAAATATAGCTTCAATTTTTTTGAATTATGCATAAAGATTTAAATAAAAATCAACTTTTAGCTATTACTTGTGTAAAGGGGAAAAAAGGCTTTTTAAGGGTAAATATGGATTATGGATGTTATAAATCCCTCATCTAATGTTTAAAACATTATATCAAGAATGAAACAGATTAAGTATGCGAATTTCTAACGTCAAAATCTGCTGTGTTATCCCATCAGGCGTAAAATACAAGAAATTAAAAACTGATAAATACCGTAAAATCTTCTTTCAAGCTGCCAACAAAACCTGACGATCAAAGTTAGGTATCAAAGGGCAAAATGTGCGATGCCTAGAAACTTGAATTATTTATGAGGTAACAAGTGCAGTCAGACCACAAATCCCTGATCCGTCCACGCGTCATCTGTGCTTTCTCCTCGTCTGGGAAACGAATTTTTCTGGTTGAAAAATTTACATAAGGACACAGTCCAGGGGATTTAAAACATGCACACGCTTTAACGAGCACTTTTTACCATACAAATTAAAAATTACTTTATTCTTTCTTTAATCAAAATAATTAAAAATGTCGATCGCATTAATTAATTCCATTGTCTTTTTCGCCGATAGATGAACGTTTATTTATCTCGAAGTATTTCCGATAAAAGGAGATAATTAAATAAGTTTAGCGTCAAAAAATTGTAATCAACTTAAGCTCGACTGCACCGTGATTGCCATTCCGTCAGCAAACAGCATAAGAAAAAAAAATTGGTTTCATTACCTAAGAAGTGTTCTAATCTTCTTGAAACGCAAGTGGACTGTAAAATAATTACCGCAAAATTTACGAGGCCTTCAAAACCACGCACTTGTTTTCAATGCACGTATTTCTGTGTAAAGGAGTATAAAGGATATCAAAGAAAAGAACGAACGAAAAAAAAACCCACGCCCAAAACTCCACCCATCTCATCTTCCATTTAATCTAGCAAAGTTTCAAGATACAGCTGCATTTTTTCATCATCATCATCATTATCATTATTGCCGTCATCGTTTTTGTCATTTGGAATTGTATTCTCATACAATTTCATCAAATAAAAAGAAAATAGAGAGCCATTACTTTGCTCTTTTTCTTATTCTTTTATCAAACATAAATGAAGCCAATTTCAGTGATAAATGTTGCTTAGTTTTTCTTTCTAACTCTTTTTTCTGGAAATTATGTAGCGAGATATGTCGAATTTCACGGCTCTTTTCTTCATTTTGCAAATGCCTTGAAGGAATGCGACTATAGTATCAGTTTAGTATTGGAAACTAGCACTAGGCATGCTGATAACCCTCTCGACTGTAGGCTAAAGTGATAAGGATGGCACGGGTCTCGGTTCAGAAGAGTTGCCATGATTACCGAGTCAATAGCATAAGACGTTGCGACTGTTACGTTATCTCGTAGACGAAAACGACAGTAAATGACGTGCGTGGAGAGCTCGAGTGATTCACACACACAAGGAAAAAAGAGAGAAGAAAAAAGTTTGTGGGACGAGCCAATTTCTTTGCTGGCATATTTATAGAGTTCAACTGACAGTCAACTTGACAGGTTCATCCGACTTTTGCTACATAAAGTCCATCACAATAAGCCTGACGTCATTATTGCAACTGCAATTGACGTCAACGTTCGCATGGTAGATAAAACTCGGAGTTGTAAACAATCCTGACATTTACTTTTATTATTCTATTTTTCAAAAAAAAAAAAAGTTAACGAAGTGGACGATTTAACAAAATTTTTGAATGGGTTAATGAGGGCATCAGTTGGTTGTTCAGATATGAATCCTGGGAATAATAGCGGAATGGTTACCGCAATGCACCAAACATAACGCTTGTCTATTTAAATTTACCCTTGCATTTTTCACATTTTTTATGGATGTATGCAAATAAGATTTTTTTTAAAACGTGATTACCATAACGTGCAGTTTGAAACTCAAATAGGTGAAATGAAATGAAAAAATAAAACTTTAAATTTTAAAAATAAACAAACCCACATCACGCAACAGCATTTTCTCAACAGGTTCAAGGCTGGATTAAGGAAATGGAAGAGAAAAAAGCCGTAAACTTTATAAAGCAATAGTGTTTTATGAACAATTTAACGATTTTGATCCAATGTTTCCAATTTGTAATGCAATCTAACGTGGGCCCATTACTTATAATTTTATTGGAGGCAGTTTCTTATCGATCTCAATTTTCGGTTGGGTCGTGTTAGTTCTCTATAATTTACTGGCACAAACCTGCCATTTGCGGTAATCATCTCTCACCGTAATGTGTTTTCCTCACCTTCTTTATCAGGGATTTTAATTTACGATAAATATCAGTGGTAAGGTAAAACACTACGTTTTGCTTGGCACATATAATCAGTCAATATAACGCAACGGAGGCACCAAAGAGAGCGTAACGACACTTTTCTATTCATGACTTTATTTTACGATGAGCTGCGAGTGAGTTTTAGAACTTATTTTGTCTCTTCTTCATCTTCTTCGTCTTTCTTTGTCCTTACACAATATCGAAGCAATAAATCCTCTGTCAAAAGTGTCGAACTCAAACAGAAGAAAGGAAGAGAGTATCTTTTCACGAAGCTCTTCGTGTGGAAAAGGGTCGGCGCAGTTTCTATTTTGGGCAGTAATGGCTTACCTGGGAGCCGTAGCCAACTCCCACCTGCATTTTTCACGGCCACCAGCGCTTTTCAGCGACCCCAATTTCTAATCGCATTACGGCAAAGCCTTGAGGGATGAATCGGCAGATCTAGCGCAGCATCCGAGTACGGCTGAACGCCTTAACGAATGAGTCGTAAAACGATGACAAGTGCCTCATAAACAAAAGGCACACGTCACTGATCAAAGGTAAAGCGCAGAGATTATTTTCAGCTCACGAGTTTTCTCCTTTTCTTTGACTTGAGAGATTTCTACATGCGTGGAAAGATGACAAAGGAATCGATTGAATGTAGACGTGTGAAAAACAGTAACGGAAACTGAAGAAGCCGCGCCAAAAGGCTGTTTGAGGAAGTGAAAACAACAAAGTCACGTCCAGAAATGTTTGTACCAAGTGTACATGTCAAACGATGCCGGGAGCGAAGATCTTTTGTATACATGTCACGGATTTCGTGCGAATTTGGACAGTTTGATGGAGTGACGTATCTGCCCTGCCTACCGCCGGCATTCCTGATGTAATTCAGCTTTGTAGAACGTTTCTAACTTATTTCTGGTAAACTCATCATAGATTAAAAAGTTTATTTGACGTCCACTCGTTCCCGTGTAATCTATTCTGTACGCTTTAAATTTATGTGCGGACGTGCGGTGTAATGAAATAAATGAATTTAGTTTATCATTGGGTAAACAATGCAAATTAAAGTTTTTTATTTGCAAACATGCCTGTTTGCACACTAAACGACAACAGCAAAGAAAAGTAAATTTAGTTCAATGACAACAAGCCATGCGTGAAAACAATGTGGGTTTATGGCATGGATTAAAATTGCTTTTTTTTGTTGTTTGTAACAATGGGAGATCGATTTCCACACCGCTCTCAATAAAAACAAACCTGCAGAAAACCAAAACCGAACAAAAACAAAATTCAGCCAAACGACCACTTTAAGTCGAATATTTGAAAGTATCTCATTATCCCGTTTGCAGTTATTATCATGTATATGTTACATAATTTCACTTCAAAACACCTGTTAGCCTACAATTCAACATTCCAAACCCTTATTTAAATAGTTTTAAATGTAAATTGCAAATATGCTTAAGAATGTTTTCCCTATGCAAAGATATTTGCATATACGGTATGCTTAAGAATGTCGTCTTTCATTTGCGCGTCGTAGGTAGTAATTAAGTTCGATTTTTGCATAAGGATTGTTTGGTGGACTGGAGACTGTCTTCACGTCCATCAACATTTATAACGTTCTGCTGTGGTTGCCCTGACCACAACTTCAGCCATCTTTGCTTTTCAGACGTCATTTAGTTGATGTTCGAGCGCGATCAACCTGTTGTAAAACCATTCGCACGAACGTCCAGAGCAAAGATAAGTATAATGAAGGCTTAAATTCTCCGGTTACTAATTGTCGTTTATATTCTATTTAGCGAAAAAGAATAAGGTACAATTATTTTAATAATATTTTAATAATTATGACGCATAAAATGTTAATTATATAATTGACATCCAATATTTTAAGGACAGAGTAATTACCATGAATTTATGAAATATCAGTTCTTCGATTTGCTAACAAACTTCGTATCAACTGCTTTAATCCCGCTATTAACAATTGATCTAGACTAAATTCGAGACATTTTCCCCCTGCTCTATACGCTTTTTTCCCCTGACATTGCGAAAACTGACGACTTTCTTTATTTATGAATCTTTTGAGAGAAAAATGTATATTTGCCCGATGAAAAATTCGATTAAAATTCTATGCACTTAGTTTACCTAGTAAAAAATTATTCCCAGCTGTTTCTTTCAATTCCGCATGTATATTGCACCTTCCGCCAATATGCAGTATATAGGGTATTTGCAATTCTAAAACCGGATACCGTTCTTTTTAATTTATCGCGCTCAAACATTGATACCGGTATTTCTGATCTAGATATTAATAAATGTATACCGCGAAAAATTGTAACTGGTTGTGACAAGCGAACCCGTTTCCTTTCTGTGAAATGTTGACATTTAACGAACGGCTTGGAAATATATTATTCGGACAAGAATAATATTCCATAAAAAGTAAAAAACATTTTTTAAAAACATTAACAAACGAACGAACAAACAAACAAAAAGAAGAACAAATAAAACTATTTTCTTCAATAATTGCTTAAGTTATTTATGGTTTCGAGTGACTGCCTGGACAAGGCAGCAAACAAATAAAATCTCGCCGGTTTTCGACGGTTCAAGATAAAACCGAGGGATCTGTATCTGTATCCAATGGCTTCTCTATAAAAAAAGACGAAAAAAAATCTTTTCTCTTTTCCCTACTTTATGTCAACTCATAAAAGACAGGCAAACACTTAAATGCTCCTTAACATAAAAAGAAAAAGAAAAAAAGCGTCATCTGGAACGACGACGAAACCAAGGACTGTAACTAACGTATCGGAGAGTCTTATACGTTTGATAATTTCCATGCAAATTGTTAAGAGTAAAAGCGAAGGCCCAACCTCTTTCGAAATTAGATTGGAACCTGCATCGTTAAGATAGAGTCGAATGGCTCGAGACCCGAACCCTTTCGTTTCACTCGAGAAAGACGCACGACGCAGTTAGGAACCGTAGTTAGAGCGCAGATGGCACTTGGGGAGATATTGGAGCTGCTCCTGTGACAATACATCCATGAGTTATCACTAATGGCCACTTTAAGGTTGTCTAGAACCATTTTTCACAAGCGAATAGATTGTATGTAATAGAGAACAAGGGTCACCCGGGCTGCTCCACTGTGTTGTGGGTTAAAAAAGTAATGTGCACGAGTTGCACTAAAGTCAATCTGATAGAAGAAATTGGAATTGCGGCTTTAAGGATCTAGGCGAGTATCCAACCAAGAGTCTTATGCTCTAGGGTCCAAATAGCAAAGTTCCGGAGAATTCTCATGGAAACGGCATTGCTTCATCACAGTCCGGAACCAATAAGAGGTGTGTGAGAGCAGCCTAATCTAAATTGCCTCGTAGCTGTGCAGTGAAGCACGTGATGCTACAAATTTATTTTTCTCTTGGTCGTATGGTCATTCAGATTTTTTTTCGTATATACGGTACTTAGAATGCGATAGTACTTTAAATTCAAGAAAGCAAGACATTGAGAAATAAGAACGGTGAAGGAGGAAATTTTTTTCCCATTTGAGTCAGTCTCTGTTTTGCTTCGAGCAAAACTGGTGACGCTGTTGGTACAGAACGAAAAAATCAAAACAAGTAGTGCGTAAGCTGTAGGGCATGGAAGGTCAGAGCACAAACTAAATTGCAGAAGAGGAGAAAAAGGCGATTTTCAAGACGTGATCGGGTCAGAAGAAACAAAAATAGGAATCAATTTGAAGTGGAGGCTTACATCAATCTTTTAGAAGCTGAAAAGTTAAAAGAAAAAGTTTTTACGGTTATAAATATAAAAATAGATTATTTTTTTCTTCTTAAAAAGAAAATATAATACAAAAAGAAACTAAATTTTATATTAATACTTGGTTTTTTCCTTCCTTTTTTGTATATACTATATTTATTTCAAATTCTAATATTTCTTTTCCATATTGAAATTGATTTCTTTTTCATAACCTGTGGGCTCTTCGTTTGTTATTTTATAATTCCCAATAATCTATTCCCCGCGTTATTTGTGTTTTCCGTGAAAGGCTTCATCCAGAAATTAAATTCCAACTTCCCACACTTCCTCGTACTTTGATGCTGCGGGTGTTGGTCTTTTCCATCGAACATCATACATACACCCCTGCTGTGTATGAAAGCAACAAAGAACCGAATTGCCAAGCACGAAAAGGGAAGTCCAAGCACTCTAGAGGATGATGAAGAAGATGAGACTAGAGTCCCTCTCAAAAAAAAAGAAAAAAACGAAGAGGTAGTAGTTCGAAATGAGAAACGACTTCCAAAAATAAATGGGAATGATGAAAAAAATTTCAGGGCAGATGGAAAAAAAAAATGTTCGCGAGATAAGACCAAGGGTGTGGTAAAGGTGAATGCGAAGGATAACCTAAAAGCATCACCGAGTCGCAATGAAAGAGAAAAGAAAGAAGAAAAAGAAAGTGGAAAAGAAGAAAGGAAAAAACTAATGCCACAAAGTGAAGATGTTTGGCTGAAATTTACCGAAAAGGAATTTTTAATGGCGCGCTTTTAGATCGAGTTGGAGCTTTATTACCCTTGTAAAGTAGGAAAACGCGACTATAGAGTTGCAGCAAAACGAATTTTGTGTGGAATAATTTAGGCTAGTGGAATGCGGGCTATGACTCTTTATTAGCTATAGAATTAAAGTGAGGGCCTCCGTGAGTTTAAGGTTTACTCAATGGGGGAGTTTTCAATTAAAGAGGCTAAAACAACTACAACAACTTGGGGTGCTTGGAAAATTGTACAAAAGACAAGAGCCTTTGAGCACATTGCAATTAACACCTTGTAGCATTTACAAAAGAGGCGTACTCTGACACCACTTTTGCTAATGACGAAGTATTACTTGTGTTTAATCAAGGGTAATGAAGGAAACACGACAATGAGGCTCGATGGAATCCCCATTCAATGTGTTTCATTGGCTTCGAGATTGATGCGATTGATTGCCCTCGTTAAGTCTGACACCTTTTTCCACTTTTGGCTGATTACTGATTTTCGATTTTTTTTCTTTCCCCTTTCGGCTTATTAATTTAAGGTCTGAAATTTAATATGTGTGGTACTTTGTTGGACTAAAAAAGGGAGAGAGAAAAAAAGTCTGATGGAATTTAAAAAGAAATTTTCACTTTATATGATAAAATAGTTTTTCATCAACTTTTTCGGACCCGTCTTTTGACAGTTAATGCACAGGAGGAAAAAAACGCATGTTGGGGTGGGGAATTAGATTCATAAATTTCGACCCTCTATTACGCTGATGCTCAAAAATCTTCGTGACACAAAAGAGGCGCTTCCGTTGCTTCACCACCGCGCGAAATTGATTTTTGTTCGCAGATCAACCTACTACTATTTCATCCAATGCATCGAAAAATTTGTGACATAACTTAAACAGGAAATATAAAACGCGATTGAAAAAAGGGAGAAAATTCGCTTTTCGGTGGGTAATCAAAGGAAACGTTGAAAAACGTTGGCGCAGAAAAAAAGTATTAACATTTTTCTTTCTTTTTTTCTTCTTTTTTCCAACCGGTTTATGTTTTTTTTATCATTCAACACAAGTCTTCAATTGAAGGAGAGAAGAAAAGAATTTTAGAGAAAACTAGGAACTTTGAGTTAGAACCGATGAAGCGAACCCGCGAACGTGACCTGAATCCGTTAAGAATTTAAGTCTCGTATTTATCCCCAATGTTAAGACACATTTCGACAATTCCGTAAGCTGTTAATGCCGAGATGAATGGTCGAATTACCTGTTTAATTTATATAACCGACACATCATATTTCTCCAAGATTCTGCAGGTTGTTGCGCTGCCTCTGCCTCGGGCTTTTCACTAGCGCTCTTCTCTGCATCGGGCTTTTCACTCGAGCTCTTCTCTGCACTACAAAAATATTTTCAATCTTTAGATGAAAATAAGAGAAAATGTTAAATAACTTTTTAGAATGCAAAAGAAACACGAGCTGACAGATCTTTATCGGTGGAACTGGATTCAAAACTTGTAATTTGAATACACAATAACGTGTGTTTGAGTTTTTAACTGCTTTGTCATCTTTCCAAAAAAGCTTTCAACATTTTTTGGTATAATGGAAAAACAGCAGCAAATCTAAATTACAAACATCTGTTTCATCTGCGCGGTTTTTCGCTGTGATGGAGACGACAGCTCTTTTCCTCCCTTGCATTGCTCTCGGGTGTCACCAATGCACTTGTTCATTTGTGGCTTTCACTGCACGAAGCCACTTTCGAACTCTCGCGAGACCAACACCTTTTTCTGTCTCCTCCCATTCCTTGGTTGCATATTCTATCGATAGGAAATCATGGTTGAAGTAGATAAGAGAGTAGAGATTCAGAATCCAAGATTCTAAGCGCACAAATAAGAGAGAAAAAAAAGTTTGGATTTATTTTTTAGTTGCAATTGTGCGTGGATTTTCTTATTTTCTTCTCTGATTAAAATATGGAAGGAAAAAGGGCCTACAAAAAAGTGTTGGGAGAAATGGAATGGAAGAAATATGGTATATAGAAACCACGCGTTTGGATGAGTATGATGAAGTAGAATTTTACCATGTCCTGACACTAGCGTGAGCATTTTCTGCTCCTTCGACCTTTCTCTTTTGACAAGAGAACCACTTGTGTTGCGTGATAAAAATTGCAACTCGAAAATCGTTTCTCCAGACGTTTGTGCGTATATTTTCCTTCATTTTTTCCGCCCAATGCGAGCTCTCAAGTAGCACCACTTGCAATCATCTCAGTCAGACCGCGACTGCGTTCTTTTCTTACACTTGTGAAAACCTCGAGCGTTCTTAGCATTCCAAGCCTTGTCTTTAAAAGCATGGAAACAAACTCTAAATTCCCCAATTTCTATTCTTTATTCAGGTCTTTGCAACGATTCATTTCGACTGCATATGAAAAGGCAAAAAAATAAAACTAAATAAAAAAATAAATAAATAAACCGCGTAATTTTTCCAATTTGAATACATCCAAACTCCAAATCAAATAAGGCAGTACTCCACCCTTGTTCTTTTGGGAATACAGATGTAATTTCGGAATAACATAACTAAATTTTATGATTTTCATTTGCAGCGCGTCATTTTAATGCATTCTAAAGCGAGGTTTCGAAAAGACCAAGAACTTCAATTATACGTGGAACAACTGCAGACATTAATTTGTTTCCTTTCCTTTATTCTTTCTTTCCCATATCATTGTCTGCGCCGGAATCTAATGCGTAATTACACTACGAGTATAAAAATATAAAATTGAAGAACTTTAAATTACTTTTGAATTAATTTCGTCAACTACTCTGTATGTACATTTTCCTTTCCAATGCAGAACTCTGTTTTTTATCATTCTAAATAATTACAACACTCCCAATTTAAAGTTCTGCTAGGATTACGATCAATAAGCGTAATGACTCCTATTCTTAAGTACATAGGGCGGAGAACAATAACTGACCTTTCCCGACATCATATTCAAGCGCCTTTAGATATAATTGCGAGTACTGCGGAGAAACCAAATCGCTGGGGTCTAATTGAAAACCGGCGATAAGAAAAAAAAATCTTGCAAAGTAAATTGATTATTTTACAACTGTACAACGCTGGAATATACAAAAGACATTTCATTTCTGGCTTTTTGTTTCACATCTAACACCGAAACATGAATTTAAAGCGCCCTAAAGTTACTCGGAGATTTGTTTTTCATTTCTCAAGTGCGAAATGAGTTGAATAATTTCACTTAACGCACGCATGAATTTACAAAAGAGTGTTGAAGCTTAAGCAAAGCAGTCACAGAGACATTAGGCCAATATGGAGGAGAGACAGACACGGAATGCGATGACATCAGCAAAAGAACGATACAAACTCCCTGAAAACGAGCTGGCACACACAAAACAGGAAATGAAGCACTTTCGCAAATCGAAATTTAAGGTAGTTGCTGTGGGATGTATGGGCGGTTGACTCCGAAGGAATACAGAAAAGCAATTCGCTTAAACACTCAAAGATACGCTTGACTTGAATGCAATCGAATCGACTGTGTATACACACCACACCACAGGGTAAATTTGTCATTTCGCTATCACACACAATGTATTCGCGCTCATTCCTAATGTATCGCCACCCATCACCGCGCTTTTCGATCGCAATTCCACTATCAAATTCAGGGTAAACATCTCATAAATGCTGCTATAAATTTCTGCTTTTGCAAACAGCATCCTTCTTGCGCATATGTCATCGTTTACGATATAATGCACGATGCAGAAGGTGGGTGGTAGATGGTGGGTGGGGGCAAATCCAGGACAGCTTTGCAACGCTCGTCTTGTGGGAGCTGACGGAGTCACCCTGTGACAATTCTGTCGACGGAGGTCCCCTGGTCCATCGATCGACACCTGCATTTCGAGAGGAAGGAATGCAAATTCATTCCCTGTTTCTCCTCATCCAGATACACTACAGCGTTCGCTGCAACGAGGCTAGTAAAAATTGGCAGTGACAATAATTAGAACCTTGGCTACGTAACAAACAGAGCCATTTAATTCCCGCTTCCCATCGATTCGCATCTAATAAATTCCGTCCTTGATCACCGCAAACGAGGATAAAAAGAAATTAAAATTTCTCGCTAATCCCTTAATTCGAAGTGTGTGCAGTAAAAATCGGGGGGGATATGCTGAAACGCCCACACGACAATTGATCTGGAAAAAGTGGGCAAATTAAATTTGCCCTTCCCTAATACAATTTTCACAATCTCTCTGTGTGTCTCGGCGAAATTGTTTTGCTGGAATAATTTATAAAACCAGCAAACAGATGATTTCAGCTTCTGACTCGGGCATTGTTTACTCGGCATTCAAGAGAGCAGAGCGGAGCAAAAAAAAAAAAACCCAAGACAAACAAATCGCCGATGAAAATAGCTTTCGGCTCCGATTCGATATGTGTTTGCATAGGTGTGAGTTAATATGATTCTAATATGACTATCGATTAATTTTTTTCGACCCAAACTCCCCGATAAAAAATAGAAATAAAAAATGATATGACTCGTAGATGAATGAATTAAAGAGGATGATGATGGTAAGTACATGCGAGCGGATCAATAAACGGGGTAGCACAAGTTAAAAAGATGAACAAGTTGTCATTACTCACTCATTTCGTCAATTTGCGGTGTCATTCTTAAAGTGATGGCCACGAGGAGAAAAGCCGTGACAAATATACTCGTGGCACATATCCCTACACAGATGCTCATTCGTTTTCGCTCTTCCTCAGTTTCCCCGTCGCGGTTCCGTGCTCCTACTCTCGCTTGCCTCGAGCCAGGTGTGCTACTCGTTCGATGCGAAGACGGCAATTGGGGCGGAGGAGGCGAGGACGGAATGCCGGGCGATAGTGGACTTGCAGGTGGCGGTGAATCCAAATCGCATCTCAGCAAAAGCGGCTCGCTGCACGAGGACCAGAGTCGCGGAGGCAGCTCGAGCGGTGCATGCTTGTTGTTGTGGTGATTGTAACGGGACGCAAAATACATTTCTTTTGCTGTGTTTCGGCTTCCTCCGGCGTATGATTCGGCCCACGAGGGCCTGCCCATCAATGGCACCACCTCAATCGGTCTAAGATTACCCAGCTCTTGTGGCCGGTTCATGCGCTAATGCGCGGCGACTGCACGGGCTCTCATGTGGCCAAAGGGACGTCGGATGCAGCCCACCATCTGCCCAATATCGCTGCTGGCACACGTGACAAGCAGAGTTAGGCGCGACGAGGGAAGCGAGACTGCGTAGAATGAACCAACTGCACCAGCGCGCCAAAATTTGGCAGGGGCGAGGCGATCACGTGGGGGTAGATAGAGCTTCATACGAGGGGGCGCCCAGTTGCTGCTCGCATTGATCAACAGCAGAAAACGAGCGAGCAAAACGCCAGGTGCCTGCCTCACACCTGCACCCCATTCAAACCTTAAAATAAAAAGGGGAAAACACCCATTACGAATCGATAAGTGTACTAAAATACAAATAACTTTTTATTTTTCATCTTATTCTTTTAATTTGCTTTTGTTTATTTTCCCAAACAAGTGATTGTTCTCACAATCGCTATTTATTTATCTAATCTTTCTTTTTTTTTATTACATCATCATTATTAAAGGAGATGGATGTTGAGGAATTCGCAGATGTCGCGACCTATAAAATTGGCAAATGTCGATCAAACGTGATGGAATGCATTGATTTCTACAATCATGTTATCGCTTCAATATATAGTCGACTGGGCATCAGTCAAAACTCTTTTCCGACCTCTTTAGCCCCTAGTCAATCGCTTCATCGACGGACGACTGAGCACGACAATATTTTAAATCGTATCAACAGATGGTATACGTAATGATGGAATATTTTTAAAAGTCAAATCACTACAATCAAAAATTGCCCAAAAATTGCATTTTAAAATAAATATTGATTTCATAAATATGTAATGTGATTTAAGTATTTACTGTTTAAATTGCATCAAAACTTTGACTTGAGTAAATTAGATGTTTTAAAGCAAATGAATATGCAATGAAATGTCGTTTTGCAGGAGAATTAAATTTTTTATTTCAAAGATAGAAGAAAATCTCCGCTTTAAAAACTAAAAACAAAAAAGAGCAAATTAATGATAGTATGGAACGAACAAAACCAAGCAACTCATCAATCTGTACCAAAAAAATAGCCAAGAAAAGGGAGAAGTGATTCAGTGCACATCACTCCTTTTAACAGTCCCGGTCGTCAACACGTAACAAGGTTTAAGCTGTCACTTTGTTGTTATCCGTAAGTTTCCCCTTTACTTCATCTCAATTTCTGTCCAAACCAATTACACAATTGGCATTTTATCGTTCTATTCATTCATTGATGGAATCCACAAGTTAAAATTTCAAATAAACAGATAAAAAATCGAAAAAGATTTTTTTTCCTTCATTTATTATTGATTACTAAACAAATATAGAGGAAACAAATAATCTGAGGAATGATACCGAAGCTCTGCAACTGCCTTGTGTGAATGATTCATCACATGTTGGCCTAAAGCAGAAACACTATTCCGTCTATATACACTTTTAGAGAGAAGAACATTTGCCTTTTCTTCCTTATACCCTACGATCTGCCAATGCGACTGTGCTGTGTTTTACCACCACTACACGCGGTGTTGCGATTGTGAGTAAAAGTGGCAGTAATCAAAGCGAAACAAATTCACTGTTTTCTTTTTCTTCTTCTCATTGGCATAATCAATTATCGAAACCTCCAAGAATAATCAAACTTTTCTCGAGTCCCAACCTATCGCATCGACTTACGTTTGCTAGAAGCTATTTTGGGCCAGAGCCAATCGAGAAAAATCTTCCGTAATTGATGACGTCAACCATTCGGCGCACAAGTACAACCGTGTTAATTCGATTCCTCATCAATTTCTCTCCTCTATTCACCTTTATTCTCATTTAATCCATGAAGTCCTCCACTAATAAAACACAGGCTTCTTTTATTATTAAGTGCTTAAACTATACTTTAAATTTGTAATGTTAAACTCATTTGTCGGTTCACCCAGGTCAAAACCCGGTTGGATGATCCTCTTTAACACCTTAATGCATGTGCTTCATATTCATGACCTCAGACGCAAATGTTGCCAAGTTGAGTGGGTTTTTTTAAGAAGTCAAAAATCATCAAAAACATTTTTTTGTTTCTTCCTTCGTCAATATGAAATTTTTCTTTCCCATTTCTGATTCTCGATAAAAACAACAAACTTCCAGGGAATAAGAGCGAGAAACATTTCAAAGTACTTGTACACAATGAAATATTTATTCGATAATCGTTATCGAAATAACAAACATGATGTCATAAAATTAATTTGATTCAATTACTCATTAAACTGTTATCACTGAGCCGATGATGTACGTATATAATAAAATATTTCAACTTATCTTTACTTCCACTTTGTGAAATTCACACGAATAAACGGAAAGTTCGGATTACCTTCGACATTTCCTGTTTTATTTCTTATTGTTTGTTTTGTTTCAGCGTGAGAAACTAAGATTAAAAACACGTAGGGTATAAACAAGTTATACCAGGTAAATTGGTAAGTTAAACATGATAAATTTTAACATTAATATTTCATTAGTTCATAGGGACTCGGATCAATACATCTCAGAAAATGCCTTATATGTCATTTTAATCTCGCGAGTATTAGACACGTCAGCAGCAATTAATTGCTGCATCAATTGCTGTCACGGTCAGGTCAGTTAGAAATTAATTTTCATAAACGAACTTTTATAATCATAATAAAAGAGACTCGTGTACTCCCATCACACGTCAGAACGTTATACTTGTATTACAGGGGAACCCGCTTACAACGTCAAAGGGCAAATGTGTCGTAATATGCGGGTTGACGTTATAACCGGGTAATTTTAGTATTATTTTAGAAGGGTTTCGGAAACATAAAAGTAAAACAATGAATGCTACAGAATACAGTGACAAATTGGAGCAGTTATTTGAGCAAATTGGGCGTGCATTGGTCACTTTTACGTAAAAATATGAAAAATGGAAAAAATTAAATGGTGAAATTTAAGAAAAAAATTAGAAATGTAAGTTTTCTCAACAGCTAAACAATTATTAGCTGTAATTAAAGCAAAAAGCTCTACAAAGCTCGAAAATTGTATTTAATGAGCATTTTTCTATTGTTTCTGGCTGGGGTGTCGGGTTAATTATTTTGCGTCTGAATTCGTAGAACTCGAGCTAAATTGTTTTCTACAAATATAAATATTCACATTTATACAAAATTTTTTGTAGCTAAAGAATAGTAAGTAGTATAATAGTAGTAAAATACAGTGGAACACGCTTATAACGTCATTTTTGGGACCGGAAAAAAAGTGACGTTATAAGCGGGTGAGGTAATATCCGAACCCGCATACAACGTCATTATGACGCTATAAGAAGGTTTCGGTTTCGGGTAGGAAATGGTGGGGGCCGACAGTTGATGACATTTTTTTATGTTGCTGTTGAACGATTTTGTGATAGATTTTGAAAGATTTCTGCGATTATAAAGGATTATCTGGAATTTTGAAAGCTTTTAAGAAATTTTTAAGAATTTTGTCATTAGAGATTTAGATTTTCAAGGCATTTTTGGACCCCATTTTCGAGATTTACGTGATTGTTGGACCCCTAGGTTTCGTTTGCCTTCTTTTATTTTTTCTCTTTCTTTATTTTCCATTCTTTTTCTGTAATATTTTGTCGTTTTGACGTTATAATCGAGTTCCGGCACTTGTAGGGACCGAAATTTCATGCCGTTATAAGCGGGTTGACGTTATAACCGTTGATGTTATAATCGGGTAATTTTAGTACTGTTTTAGAAGAGCTTCGGCCGGGAAAAATAAAAAGTGACGTTATAACCAAGGCAGTTGAAAGTGGGTTCCACCATAGTGAAATATTTACATTTTAAACTTTGTTTGTTTTTGAATTATTTTCTTTTTTTAAGATAATTTTACAGGATGTTCGATTATCTTTTTTGCTCTACTGTACATAAATTGTCAAACGACAGTCAAAAGTGCATGTTTGTTTTCTTTTCAAATTTTTTTCTCCTTTTATGTACCGAAATTATTAATTTTATCTGTTTACTAAAGTTCAAGGAAACGTAATACATTCGCACATCAGCAGTTATCAGCGAGCAAACACAGAATTCAGTGCGTGAAAATACATACAGTATAAAAAGGGTAATTGATTAATTTGGCACGTGCTAGACAGGCAAGAATGATGAAGCTGCATCATCTATTATGCGTTGTATTGCTGGGAAGTGCGGTGCACCATACCCAAGGCGCGGTACTCACTCGCGCTTCAGCCGCAGCCCAACTGACGATCGGGGCCTTTAACGTCCAGAACTTAAGTCCGAAGAAAATCAGCGACGAAAAAGTTTTATCAATCATCATCCAAATTTTCGATCGTTACGACATCGTTCTCGTGCAGGAACTCGTCGACCGCGATGAAAGAATCGTGGATTTCCTTTTAGAGCGACTCAATCGGTGGGTAAATTTCAGATACGGCTAACACATTAGTGAAATGACATAGAAAACTCTCTTCCACACCCGAATATTACGCCTCAGAGAACAATCTGCGGATTTCCTTCAAATTTTCCTCTTTCTCAAAAATTGAAATGGAACAACCACAATGGGATCATTTTTCCTCATTCACATCAGTCATAATGCGCTTTACCCCTATTTTTTTTCCTTCCAAAAAACACTTTTTTACTTTTTCCAAGGGAGATTAGAGTGTCATGTCGTCCGTTATCCGATTCCTCTCACAGTGCAGTCAATTACAATAAACGCGATTTCTAAAATTCCTTCCATTCCATATATAGGCATCATGGGAAAGACGTATTCGCAGTTCAAGCGAGCCCGCGGATCGGTAGAAGTTTGCAGAAAGAGCAATACGGTTTCTTCTACAGGTTTGATTTTAATTTATCTTGTTTTTCTCCATTACTTTTCCATTTGCAATTTTTTTTTCCTATTTATAAACCTCCATCTGACACACCCATTAATTTCTCCATGGCCTTTAATTAATTGCTAATTGTAAAACTAATGAGAAAAATTCGCAGGAAGGACAAACTTAAAGTGCTCAACGCATATGTGTACCACGACGAAGCGGATCATTACGAAAGAGAACCTTATGTAGTCACTTTTCAATCAAGGAGTAGGGCGAGTAAGTTGGAAAACAAATTCAGTTAGCATTAATTAATTAGCTGCTTTGGTTTTAAAACCAAAGCTTGCGACATCTAGGCTTTTAAAATCTTTTTTACACACACAGAACTTTGAATCTAATGCAATAAAGTTGTAATTTTCCATTTCCAGAAGGAATAAAAGCCTTCACTATGGTTGGTATCCATATCAAACCAAGTGCAGCTGTACAAGAACTGCAAACATTGCACAATGTGGTCGAATCAACAGCTGAAAACGATACAGAGGTTCAGCTGAAATGTCATTTTCATTCAATAATTTAAAAACGTCATTTATTTTTATATATATTTCTATATAAATTTTTTTCTATTGATTGATGGGATAGGATGTCATCCTTCTTGGTGATTTTAATGCTGACTGCGCCTTCGTTCGCAAAAAATATTGGCCAACGATTCCTTTATGGACAGACGAAAAATATTTATGGTTAATCCCGCACGACGCAGATACCACAGCGACGCCGTCAGATTGCGCTTACGACAGGTTTCGATTCTTTAAATCAAACTTAAACACCATCAAAGTAAATTTAATCTTAAATTTTTACCGTAGGATTATTCTAAGGGGCGATGCAATCCAAAAAGCGGTTGTGCCGAAATCTGCGCACATCTTTCGATTTGAACAAGAATATAAATTAACTGACGAAGAGGTAAATCTTCTATTTATTTTTTTACTTTTCCTTATAAGCAGTAAAACCGCAGAAATTCGAAATCTTTCTATACCATATCGTCCGTGAGACGTTAGATATAAAATAAAAATTTCGACAGACATTAAAACCTTCATAAAGTATGAAACATGTTCCCCACAGACCTTTTCCGTATATAAATATATTCTAGGTATCAAAAATAGCAATAAAATGCCGCGGCTGTACCCTATTAAATTTTAAACTTCAGTATAACTTACTACATAATGTAAAGGTGAGATTTCACCATTTGGTGTAAGTAGTTCAAAGTTTTTGAAAACTTGGATTAGATAAACCAAAAAAAAAAGGAAGAATAGTTGGATGTATTAGCGATGCCGACACAGATGACAGATATTAAGGATTTTTTCAAAACCGATTATTCTAGATGTGTCAGAATAAAGTATGCGACGTATCAATCATGAGATGCTCACATTCATACATCATATAATTTCTTTTTTTTTAATTTTAACTGTTCATTTATGTGAATTGTATTTTTTTAGGCTCTTGCTGTATCAGACCATTATCCAGTGGAATTTCTGCTGGATTTGTCCAAGTCTCGACAATAAGATTATGTCATGTACAATTTTATATCTATTGTACAAAATTTAATAAAATCTATCGATTGACTCTGCTTTTCTTATTTGGTTAAAATGAAATGGCAATAATTATGGTTAATACCATGATAATATTAAGCATTTCGCATTTTATTTCCCCATAAATAGCCAATTAAGCCGTTTTCTCCTCTTTACATTTAGGATTTAAAGGGCTTTAATTGCTCTTTTATGTGTTTGTAGTTTTCGATTTGACAGACTCTATAAGTATAATACAAATCAGCCGTAATTGCTTCTACTCGTAAATGTTTTAAAATACAAACAAAATTCAACTTTTACTCTTGTCATAGTTACTAGATCTAGTAACTATGCTCTTATTACCGACTACAATTGCCAGAAATGTGATAAATGGGTGAAATTACTTTTCAACTTCCTAGTATCAAACATCATCAAAAGCTTCGTTTCAATAATTTAGTTGTAAAGTGTGTTTTTAGACATAAAATTAAAATCATTGTAATATAAGATAACCTCAGTAAAAGAACTAAAAAAAATAATATGACAAGTTAATATTACTACAGACCTTGCTCTTGTCATTAGATATGTAAAACTCATATCGTGATTTGTAATAATGTCATTATCGTATATAAAAAAGCCAATTTGATTTGTATTGATGTTTGGACGAAAGCGACTTAATTAGTGGACAATAGGACAGTACAGAAAGGAAGGTTACGCAAGTCGATGAACAATGCAATGGCATAGCTGCAGGCCACACATACTTACTACTTGTAGTTTAACGTAACTAGACGAACCAATTCAACACAAAAAGTGGGCAAACTTCATAAAATAAAGTAGCCAGTCATTGGTTTGCTATTTCCCACTAAATTTTCTAAATTTATGCAATTCACAACCAACTTATCAAAGTTTAACACCGGCAATTTCCTATTCGAAGGTAAGTCCTACGGTATAGTCCAATAATTTACAATTTTATCATCGATTGAAAACGATGTCAAGATAGGTGTTCAACAACCAACTGAATTTTTAAACATAAGAAATTATGCAAGCGCAGTGTACTAATGCGTTAGGAGAAAGTTACCATTGTTTGATAATGCTAATTATCCAATCAACAATCAACCATTGTCAACGCTTCTAAAACCCCGACAGTGTGTTTACCTAACCCAGCCATCGTTACGACCGTGCATCAGGGACATCAGGGGTCGCTTTGGTGAGTTGATGACGTCTCGACCCTACTCCCTAATGGACGTTCAGTCTTACCGCACATCTAGAATCTGTCAGCTGAGAAGAAAATCGTGCGGTATGGCGAATCTTTTGACAATTTTAATCCCTGAAATTTTTTCTAATCATTAATTATTTACGAGTTCCATAAAATTACAAAAATCAGTATAGAAATTGTCACATTGCTACTGAAAATGGGTGTCTATCTATTTTTTTTTGGTTAATCAAGAATTTCCTTGAATTAGTAATTAATAAACTCGAGCAGCGTTTGGCGACAGACGGCTCGTCTCGTCTTAAAGTACAGCGAATACGGCATGAATGCCAAGTATACTAAGTATACTGTGCTCGCAAACGGGTGACCCCGTTTCATGGCTTCAGATTTAACACGTCAAATACGTTACGTAAATAAAACTATTCATTTTGAATTCAAAACAAACTTAATCCTACAACTCGCACTGTCAAACCTGTAATTCGCTTCAAATACGTATTGAAAATTAATTCCATAAATGAAACGAACTAAAAGACTCAAAGAAAAACATCCGTGAGGCATTAAAATTTAAACAATCCGGAATCATTAATTAAAACTGCCAATTGAAAAGCAGAGATTAGTTTTAAAAAAATAATTATAGACTTAAACAACGTCTATCAAGTTATAAATTCTTAATTAGACTCAACTTAATCAAGACTCAAGAATATTGCGAAGAGCAAAGAGATGAAAAAATACTTGTTTGCTTTAGAAAAGGAACAAAATATGGGCGAAATGTGTTTATTTCCTGTAATGTTTAACAAACGCCAGAAGAAATGGAAGAAAAAGATAAACCACAGGTGGTGGATGAATCTCATAGTTTAAATAAACATTAAGGAACGTGGTAAATTGAGGTTAAAAAAAATCGGAAACTAGATTAGAATTGAACCACGAGATAGAAAGGTATTTTGGCACTAAAGAGTAGGAACACCGAAAAGCCATTCAGTAACTATTAAATCACTTAGTTACATCCTTTGTGGTTTGAATTTTGTATACAACTTCCATTATGGAAGGGGCTTTAAAAGCCTCTAAATGATTCCGGTGCCACTCGAAGTGTTTTCCAACTACTACCGTACCCTAAATTGAATTAGTGTTTATAAAAAATTGTTCACCTACTTCGTTCCCCCCTTTTTTTCAGGCTGACAGAAGGAAAAATAAGTAAACAGAAGGGCAAAGTAAAGTTAGGTAGATGGAATTAAAAGTAATGACAATTATGATAGTTACTACTTCTTCCAATTTAAAATCTAAAAACAAAAATTGCAAGAAAGTACGGTAAATTTAGTTACCTTAAAGACCCTGTAATCTAATTCCTGTTCAACTCAATTATGTAGAATGATTAATTCAATATTTAAAGTCTTTTTTTCAGCTAGGTTGGAAACCGAGGCACATGTTTTGTTTCATTCGCACAACTGCAAAAACTCAAGAATCTGATTCATCAGACACTAATAGATGTATGATGAAATTAAAAGTTTCCAATTTAATTTCAAGCATATTTTCAATTTTTTCTTTCGTTAGTAATTCTGCGAAGATAAATTAAAAGGTAAGATTAATTAATATTAATACCAAAGTGACCAAATGTGTTCGAATTTATTTACAGTTTCATTTTACTTCATTAATCATTTCTAGAAATGAAAAGTTGGAAGAAAAATCCCCCAAAAAAGAAACAAGAGAAAGAAGAAATTATTTTAGTCAAATGGGAAAAATAAGACGAAAGCATTAATGAATAATACACTGCAATTGCAAAACTGAAGCTGTAATCAGAAACTCGTCATTTCTGCTGATTTATGGTGTGTACGTACTACCATAACTGAATTATATAAATTAAAATTAATCATCATTTAAGCATCATTTTATATGCATTAGTTTGCATTTGATGTACGAATACAATCTTAATTTCAGAATTGTTGTTATCAAAACATTTACATATTGCTTCATTCAAACAACAAAAGTATAAATATTCATTTTTCACATTTGCACTTCGATTCAAATTTGAGCACTCGTATGATTAATAATTAAATGAACTTTAAACCTAATAAAGAAATAAAAAATATCCACGTAGCTCCAAAATCAGTTTAAAAAATATGCAAGGTCCTCCTTGATTTGCGCTGACGTCTCATTTTGTTTCAATCCAAAGGGTACATTCTTTTCATCATTTTCCGTTTCGTCATCGTCTTCTTCGGATGAAGGTAAATCATTTACAAAATTACCTAAAACACGAATAAAATTCATTAAATTTCTCCATAAATAACACTTTAGCATCAAATGAATATCTACTTAATTTAATAAATAGCAACTTACTTAAATTCGTAGTGAGATTCAATTTCTTTTCATTAACGTTTTCATCATTATCGTCCGGCATTTCATTTATTTCAGCCTATAATTCATTCCAAATCGAGCATTTAAATTAATGAATTAAATCTCGCAATATATATCAATTACCTTAACGTCAGCAAACTGAATGGAACCAGTGACTGCTTTAATATTTTGTTCTCGCATATTACTTGCTATGTGCATTTCTTCTATCTAGAAAAAAAATTTTTTTCGTTATATTAGGAATATCTAAGAAACCTGACATCCATATAAAATTAATCTAACACAAACCTTCAGCCGATTTAACTGCGCTTTTAATCTAGATATCAAATCTTTAATTAAAGTGGCCTCTTCTCTCAGAAGACGCATGTCAGCGAGGTCTATTCCAGTCGCCATTTGTAAATAAATGAATAAAAAACAGGAGAAACGGTAGAGACACCTTGTGATGAAAAATGAAATAAAAATTATAAAAACGCTTCTTCTGTTTGTGTTGTCTCGAGTCTTGTTTATGTGTAGGTAAGGCGCCAGACGATGTATGTTTTCCTATAAACTCTTTTATAAGTAGTACTCTAATGGCAATACAACTTAAATTTAGGAATTTTTAAGTACCTACTTTTATTAGAATGAGTTGTTGGATCTGCTGATTCTTTGAGATTCCTTACCTAGGAAAAGTTGAAAGTAGGTTGACTATCCACAAATCTGAGGATATCAAATGATTTGGTTGAATAGGTAATGACTAGATTAACATCTTCCTTTCAGATATGCCAGGCACGAAATTAAAGCCATTACATATGGCTACCTCATTGGAACAGCTGAAAACAAACATAAAAGTTGGAAATATTACAACTAACTACAGCACGTAAGTGTAATACGACGTAAAAATAGTTATCGCATTAATATAATTGATTGATGATTGATTACAGGAATAGTGTCTGTAGATCTGCTGGAAATGTATTTCAAGAAGCGGAAAAATGTCGGCTTGATGGTGACGAGGAAAAATCGTATGTGCTGTACATGAAATATTGGACATTGATTCAGGATGTGAGGAAGTCAGCGAACTTTAAAAAAGATAAAGTATGAGTTGAAGTCGAAAATAATGACTATTCTGTACTCTATATAAATTTTGATTGGTTTAATTTAGAAATATTACGAAGGAATGTTAGGATGGCAAAATGCGAAAGATGCCCTGACCTATATTAATGAATTACAAGAAAGTTTAATACGGAGGTATCGATACTAATTTAATTTTTTTTCTTATCGCATGTTAAAATTATTCATTTCAGGTATAAAATTTTGGAGGAGGAAACAATTCAAAAGAAACTAGAGAAAGATGAAATAATATCTAATAATTTACAAGAAAAGAAATTAAATGAACAAAAAGTGGAGGATTCACCTAAGAAAAAAATTACGATTGATGAACAAAGTTAGAAATTCTGTTTGTTTCTTAATATTACTGAAAATTAATTATGTTATTATTTATAGTTATTATTTCAAAAAATAGTGATGGAAAAAGCAGTATTACAAGCCAGCACTTATTTAAAGTAATGAACGATGGTGAAAAGAGAGCATTGATCATCGATGTACGGTCAAAAAATGATTTTGATGATTCTCATGTTGAATATCCATTCTGTTTTAACATAGATGAAAGTTTAATTGGACCGGGGTTCGTGTTGAAATAGGTGTAGCTGATACGATTAAAATTTAATTTTTATACTTAAATTTATCACCAGAATTACTGGGAAAACGATGGAAAACAAATTGTCAAACAATAATTTGAGGTTTTGGAACGAGAGAGACAAAGTTGATTATATCATAATGTATGATTGGACCGGTGAAGATAGTGACGAAAAATTGTCGAATTTGCACACGACGATGACTAAGGTAAAATAAATGATATTAATGTAAGACGGATAGTCATAGATTTCTGTTTGTTTGTAGTGGGATTTGCGAGTCAAATTAAAACACGAGCCTATCTTGTTAGAAGGCGGATTTGAAATGTGGCAATTACGCTATCCAATGCATACGTCGAAAGGTTTACCTGTAACAGTTCCAAAATTTATTAACCCGAAGGATATCATAGATCTAAGTAAAAAAAAAAAAAACATGCATTCATTTCATCAGTTCATTTCACAATTAACACGAAGCATATTTATTCTAAAGATAATTTAGATTACCCCGATTTTGACGAGAACTTCGCCAAAGATGTCTCAAAAACTAATGTTCCACAGCCATCCTTTGATAGAACTACAAAGCCCAATAATATAACCAAGTGAGTGTACAATATTTCTGAAATTAAAATTATCAAATTAAAATATTGTTTAATTCTGTTTTTTCTTTTTAAGGTTTCCTTCGAATTTAGTTATTGATAATCTAGATCAGTCTCTGATGACAAATGGCTCATCTCACACTTCTACTCCTCAAATTAATAGATCTCTTAAACCGAAAGAAACCGATTCCACCAATACCCTCAACGAGACTTCTGAAGAAATGAAACTATTAATGGCTAAGCAGCATAAAGCTGCTAACGAAAGCTTGAATATTGAAAAAGAACGGTTAGAAAAAGAGAAGGATCTGAGGATTTTGCAATTAGATCGCGAGAAACAAGCGGAAGAAACTATGAGAGCAATTTTGCAACAGCGAGAAGATGAACTTTTAGAACAGATACAAAAGTTGGAATTAGAAAAGAAACAAAAGGTATATTTCTAACTTGATACATTGCAGTCTTTGCATTTAATTGTATAATAATTTTGATTTACAGGAAATTGATGAACAGAAAATGAAGGAGGAAAATGAGAAAAGTAAGCAAATTATAGTGTTGATGGCAAAACAACGGCACGTTGACTTAAAAAAGTACGAAGACGAACGTCATCAGATCGAACAGAAAGTAAACGAAAGATTGAAACTGGAACGGGAAACAGACAAGTATTTTTCTAAATATTTCAAATTTTTCAATAATTTCAATAATTTCCTTAAAAAATAGGTTGAGAAAGGAGAGGAAACAAAAGGAAAAAGAACAAGCTAAAATACACGAAATCAAGAAACCGGACAGCAGCAATATCTCAACATCGATAAGATCCGAACCACCAAAACTCAACGTTGACCCTCCAAAGCCCAAACAAGACTTGCAAGTCTCTCACCAAGGTAAGGCTTAAATATACGTATAGTTTGATGATTGTTTTACATTTCCCCATTTGTAGGCGGTGATTCCTACTACACAAAACTGAATGATCAGCAATCGGATAAAAGCAATCACTCATTACAAATTTCCAAGCCAAGTTTGTCACGTTCACATTCGTCTCCCAATATAGCCCAAATGATCCCATCGGACGAAGAACCGTTAAGTCGAACTCACACGCCTCACATTGATCGTAGCATTAAGCCGTTCACTAAGTAAATTAAGTCTTGTTCACTCGCAAAATAAAATTGTGCAATTTACAAAAAAATTTTCAGAACCGAGCGCAAAATGTCTACGATTGCTCAACAGCCGGAAGATTACAATGCTGCTAGAATGAGAAATTTGATGCCAGTTTACGGCAATCAGGTATGATATTCTATCTTTAATCTCTCGATTGTGATTTAAATGTTGTAATTTCATTATAGGGGCGAGCGTTGACTGGACTGAAAAATTTAGGAAATACTTGCTTCATGAATTCGATAATCCAGTGCCTTGCTCAAACAACTTCTCTAGCTAATTATTTCATTCAAGGAACCTATAGGCTTGACATCAACCGGTAAACATTTCATACTAAATCATAAGTCATTACTTTTTCACTGATTACTGAATTTTTTAACTAGGAAAAATCCTTTGGGTCATGGTGGTGAATTGGCTGAAGAATTTGCAGTTGTAATTCGTGCATTATGGGCTGGGCAATACCGATCTATAGCACCTCGGGATTTTAAAGTAATGAACACACATGTATTCTTTATTATCCTGCTAAAGCGCATTATTAATTTCAGAACACTGTTAGCAAGTACCAACCCATATTTGAGGGAAATGAGCAACAAGATTCGCAGGAGTTTTTACTTTTTCTAATGGACGGCTTGCACGAAGATTTGAATGCGGCAAGGGTATTCATTGAATCGACTTTGTTGATTTATTTATTAATAAATTAAAACTGAGTGAGTATTTTTAGGTTCTGAATAAAAAAAAAAATATCGAGATATGTGACAACGAAAACCTTCCTGATACTAAGGCTGCGGAACAAGCTTGGGAAGTTCATTTACAACACAATCAGTCTCTAATTGTGAAGTTGTTCCAAGGACAACTGAAATCGACAGTGAAATGTCTTCATTGCAACAAGCAATCTGTTTCTTTTGACCCGCTCCAGTTTTTATCTTTACCTATCCCAACGGGTAATGCGTCTCGGTATAATCTAAAGGTATTTTCCGATGATAAATGACCATAAGAATAAGAATTAATTACAATTTTACATTAGGATTGTCTGCAAGTGTATTTGAAGGAAGAAAACATGACCGGGGGAGACAAATGGTTCTGCCCTAAATGTAAAGAGCGAAGAGATGCCATTAAAAAATGCGATATTTGGAAACTGCCACCAGTTTTATTAATTCATTTAAAGCGGTATTAAACTAATCAATAGTTTAAATATTAAAAGAGCACGTAATTTCATTTTATGATTGCTTTTAATTTTATAGGTTTTCTTACGATGGCATGTGGAGAAGGAAATTACAAACTTTAGTTGATTTTCCTCTTGAAAATTTAGATTTCAATGTTTATGTTAAGGAACCCAAAGCCCGTTATACCTCGTATTCACTTTACGCAGTCTCTGTGAGTAATAAATTAATAATTCTTTTCAACATAATGTTTATAATGATTTTTTTTCTATTTGTGTTAGAATCATTATGGGACAATGGAAGGGGGTCACTGTAAGATAAATTATACTAATTTTTGTACATTAATGATACTCTATCGAATTTTTATTTCAGATACGGCTTATTGCAGGAATTACGATTATGATAAATGGTTTAAATTCGATGATCATGAAGTATATGAAATAGGCAGTGATGTAGTTAAGGTAAATATGACTGAATTGGGGTTGGAATCAATGATTAATTTGTTTCTTGTTTAAATTGTTTCAGTCATCTGCAGCGTATATTCTATTTTATAGAGCAGACAACCTCTACATCCCTCCAGTTAATGAGTAATAAAAATTTTTATTTTTGCGTAATGTGTAAATAAACTGATGTAAATTGTTGCGAAATCAAGAAAGTATATTTCTTTGAACTTAAGATTTTATTGTTAATATTTTCTCTTTTGAAAATTTTTGCTTTTAAATGTGGATTTTTTTCCTAAAAGCTGACTCATGATAATTAAAAAAATAATAAAAAGAGAAGATGTAACACAATTCTTTAGTTATTTTCCTCCCTTATTCTTTACAAAAAAATTTAAAAGTACAAGAGGCAAACACTAACAAAAACAGAAATTAGTTTGCCTTAAATTCTCAAGAATTTCGTGACTTGACTTGTCTAACCATAACCGCTCAAAAAATGAAACTTTTAATATTCGGATAAAACAATCCCATTCACACGTAAAACTCATTGGACAAAATACGTGTGATAAATTAGTCCTATCACACTCGTCGCAAACCAAACCGAACAAACCCACCACGTCATGAAGCCAAATATTCCTCGGTAGAATGTCGACGACAGAACATACTTTAAATGTTCGGCTGACAGAGGTGAAGTTTCATTTAATGCAGGAAAATTTTCGATGGACGGTTCTACACTACAGGTAGTACTAATGAAGCTAGTCCATGAGTAATTACCTAAAATTAGAAAAATAGTTATTAAACCATGAATAATGAAAAAATTGTAATAAAAAAAAAACATTACCTAAATTTTTTAATAATAATGTAAAACTAAGGCACAGTAGAAGCGGTGCAACGTATTGCAATGCCACCACACACAAATAATAAAATACTCTAGCCACCTGAGAAATAAATATCATGAAATTTAAATTTATTTTTATAATTAATATTTTATATTTGCCCTTCTTTGTAATTCGAGACTATTTATTTTCCCGGCTTCCTTTTTAAGTTCAGTTATACGATCATACGCCATATTCAAGTACGCCTGCAGATACTTGGGCATTAAAACAAATCGTAAAACAACAACTGCCACAATGAGTATGAGTCTTGTGGTTTCGAACACATCAGATGTCATCCTGCAAATGATATCTGATCAGTTAAATAAAGTAAAGATAAATTGATTGCTGTTTTAAAACGTACAAAACTGATGATGTTCCGGGCCACACGCGATTTGTAAAATAGTCTCGTGAAATCGGTTTGATCCACATCAAACAGATGAAGAGTGGCGAGATAAAACTCACATGAAATACTGACCTATAAACAGAAATAACCTTGTAATTGATATTGTTAATTCTGTAATAATAACGTACTTCAGTATAGGATTTTCATTACAAAATCGAAGAGAATCGTGATGCATTTTGGCGAGACGAAGTCCAGGAAATGTTAAAAATGCACTTATAATACCACTGAATAACGCTAATTGAAAACGGATACCCATCACTGCTAAACGTAAATTCATCTCACTGAAAAGAACAATTATTTTCCTTAATTTACGAATACTCAGTTACTCTAATAAGTATCATACGTACCCAGATGTTAAGCCCAATTGCTTAAACAGAACACCTAAATTTTCGGCAAATTTTGTCAATGCTGAAAAACAACAAAATTTTTTTATTTTTTACAGAAATTATCTAGAAAATCTAATGCAAACGAACCACTTTCCAGCGCAAAATCAAACACGTTGTCACTCATGATTAAAATAGCCATCGATAACACAAAAAAGAAAAATCCAGACGTTATACACATCATTCTTTCACCACTGGACTCGTTCCCACGAAAATAAAGTGCAGTAACGGAGAATAACACTTTACTAAGCCATTAGTTAAGTCCGTAAACTAAAATTGTTGGTTTTAACATTCATTAAAAAAGTTAAAAGGATACAAAGCAAAAAGTAGCACCATAAAACACCACAGAAGACTTAAATTCGTTTCATCCTTTGCTTGAGCAATTGTGTAATAAATCTGTTAAGAAAAAATTCATAATTTTATAAAAGTTGATACAATTTCAAATGAAATTAATGTTTACTTCAGTCGTGATGTAAACCACGATAGTACAAACAGCAAAGTCAACCAACCACTGATATTCTGGGAAGAAATGCAACTGAATCACATCAATTGGCTCTACTTTTGCACTATCTAGCTGAATTTCTAGTTTTCTTGGAACCATGAATGTTGAATCAGTATCACTTCCAACCGAACCATTTTTCCTTCTAAAATAAAATTAAATCAGAAAAAAAATCTGCCAAGCGGATTATACACTTAATGCCTACAATTCTTTGAAATTTTTTCTTTTTCCCTTTGCTGTTTGAGGTCCCAAACCAGATGCAGATCGTAACTCTTCATCACTTGGATGCAAATATCTAATTAATCTGTAAAACAAAAAATTAAATTCATAATTTTGCCTCATTTTACGAAATAAAAGGTGCATTTTACTTTCGGCACAAGAAGTAACGAGCAGGTGAAAAATGTGGAGCCAATTTTTGTAGAAAACTTGCCATTATCATGGTAATGGCAAGCTGAATTCCTAAGAACGCCTGCAAAAAAACCATTTTAATAAATGTTTGCTTGAAAAACGATCGCAAATTAGTATTGTCTCACCATTATTCCAGTTATAAATTTAAATATGTTTTAAAAAGATGGCATGACTAGTACATAAAATTAACTCGAAACATTTAGCCAAATGTTAACACCATGTGCTCATGCTACAGACATTCGGAATCGGGTCAAAAAAACAGGGACTCTCATTTTTCTTTCCTGTGATTGGTGAATCAGAATAGAGCAATTCAGTATCTAATTTTGACACTAGAGGGCCAAAAAATTCTGTTCTAATAATTTATATCGCCTTTATAATAATTACTGAATTAAATTAAATAAGTCACTTTTAATTTAATTAAAAATTACGATTTATTTAAAACAAAATACAATTTTACTGATGATAATTTTTTAAAGTAATTAGCTACCACTCGAAGTGCAACCTCATTTGGTGGCAACCCATGTGTAACCTGATTACGTCATCATTAGCAAAATAAATAAATAAATAGCACAAACCATTAGGACAAAAATGCATTTTAATAATTAAAATTCGTATAGACAACTAAAATTCGTTGCATAATAAAATATAATACTAAAATGATCTAACATTAGGCTTTTTCTTCCATTTTAGATAATGATGGATAATGGAAGGATCAAAACACTGATCGGGGTAACAAATGAATGTCTTTTTAAAAAAGAAATCACAGATTGACAATATGACAATATCAGATTCAATGGAAAGAATTTTAATTCTTCTTTTCTAGTGTCACACGTCGAAGCCCAGGACGCAACCACGCGTAGACCACAAATGAGTAGTGACTCGTTTCATTTCTGCACGGTGTGAGGCCTTGATCACGTGACCACGCGGGCGGCAAGGTTTCTTCCGGCTATCCGTGACGCAATTGAGGAAAGTCTGCAAGCAAAATATATTCATTCATTCATTAAAAAAAAATAAAGAAGTATGAGCATAACGTATCAATTAACGAAAAGTATAGACATCATTTGTGCCTACTCTCTAATTTGAAATGAGCAAACAGAAAACAGGGAAAAAAATGAGAAAAACAAAATAACTAGTAACTACACGAGTTGCTAACCTCTCGCAGCCGGCATTTATCTTTGTATGGAACTTTTCCGTCTGGTCCCTGGCGTTTGCGCAGTTTGGAAATAAAATTACGCCCACATTTACGTACCGCTTCGGAATGACATGTTTTTGCTGAAAATTAAGTAAAAATATAAAATTTAAATATAAATAAAATCTACGACGTTCCGTCAAGGAAATTCTAGGATAATTTATGCGACATCTGTAATTATTGCCTCACACGACTTTAATTGAAGGAAAAACCAGAAATTCAAGAGCATATTGATTTTTAACCTTTCCAAGACGGATGTAGTTATAAAAATTCTTGTTAAATGGACATGTGAACTTACTCTCTGGTGTATAACTAACGAGTTCGGCATTACACTTATTTTTCTTGTTTCCTTTCCTATTAAAACCATAAAAAATTATATTAAATTTATTTTTTACAAAAAAATTACATCATTATCATATTCATCAATAAAACTTACCTGCCCCTGTTTTTAGGCACTTTATCTACAGAATTTGCTGTGTTGGCATTTTTTCTTCCTCGATTGCGTCGATTTTCATTTTTAATATCGCCTATGGCTTGACCATGAGGTGAAGAACTCACTACGCTTAAAACCGCGACAATCAGGAAAAAGAGCCAAACGTAAACACGCATGATGCTATAAAAACGAGATAAATATGAAAAGAAAAAAAAAAACATTAATCCTCCTCGATTAGTCAATAGGATAAATTTTTTTAAATAAGGGGAAAAAAATTCCATGAATTATGAATGAAAACGGAACAGTATTTTCCTGAATTCCAAAATACCTTAACCTTCTTTTGAATACTTTTCTCGGAAAACGCCAAGCATAAAAAAATCCTTACCGCTCAAGTGGCAGTAAAAAGTTAAGTGTCGTCTGTTATTAACCACTTGTACGTGAAATAAAAGTGTCTTCTAAGAAATCTCCCAAGTAGAGCTAAGTTGTAAATCATTAACGGAGAGAGAGACGACCCACCACTCAAACGCAGATGATAACAGCCACTTCCATCGACTGCAGTTCCCTTAGTAAAATCCGCAAGGTAAAATACCGTGTCGACGGTCAGAATTCGACTGGTTCTTCCCGCTCTTGCATCATATCGAATCGGCGACGACACCGATGGCGTCATGGGCAAACCGAGAGGCGCCTCGTCGACCAATTGATAGGCAAAGACGGGAATGACTCAGAGGACTTTCCACACCTACACCATCGCTATCTCTCGAAAATAACAACAATTTTGATTAAGTATTTTACGTGTTATTTCCTTGTTATGATTAAAAGGGATGTTGTAAGAAATCTCGACTTTAAATCAGGTGTCGGGAAAACTACGATCGGAGGCGTTAACGCGTGATGGCAATAGTATTGTGCGTGTTTTGTGCCGTGGGCAAGTTAAACCTGTTGGTGATTCGCTTCAGTTAACACAGACACACACAATGGTTGCATTCAACAATCTGGATAATCACAGCTGGCTTAAAGTTTAGATGAATGTCAAATGACAGTGTGGCCGCATTGCACCAAGTTTCATACGAGAAACGTTCATAACGTCTTACGTTATGTAATGTATAAGAGAATCCATTAATTACATGGTTTGTTTATTAAAGGTAATTAGTTCCAATGAAAGAAACTTTTGTCTTATTTCATTTTTGGTGTTCTTGGATTTCACTGCTTTCCAACGGTTTTACGCAATGCTGCATTTCATTTTTTTTTTTTTAAATTATAAAATAAAAGTAAAGTGTAAAAGTTACAGTTATTAAAAATAGAAATCTATATTAATAGATGTGAGTCAATCGATCGGATCAAAGTTTTGAAATAAAAAAGAAAAGTTATACTCACCGGTTAATAATTCACGTGCATTATTATCAAATGCTCATTTTTTTGATGCATGGAAGACTTTCGATGTGAGTTTATGCTCTTCAGTGAACCATTGAACCCGTACGTAGCCACAACTCAACTCGAATGAGACCCGACCACAGGAGACGGGAGTAAAACCGTAATTTACTTCATAGTTGACTCACTAGCAACCAGCGCTCCTGGCGGAGAAATGCTCTGATGATGACCATTGTCCTAGTAGTGGATGGAATGGATGGAATTCACGCCTACGCAAAAATAAAAAAGTTTTTTCCTATTTTTTATTCTAATTTTTTTTTTTTTCATGTTGAATGTGTGTGGTCTTGAAAATTGACCTAGTGTGCTCTACTGATCTCAAATAATAATAACAAAAAAAAATCAGACAGGTTAACACGGTAGTTCTTGGCAGCAATTGCTTTGACTACACCTTAATGCTTGTATGGATGTATTAATGTGAGCTAGAATGGGTAAATCTAATATAAAATGACTGTACTTTTGTTTTTAAATACGAAACATGTCCTGGTGCGGGGAAAAAAAATCAACATTTTATATCGTGACTAGGAAATTTCCAGTGACGTAAATTGTGAATATGATCTTCACCCATCAGTCTCCAATGACTACCACCAGATGGAATCACTAGGCAGATCCTTATTCAATTAAATTCCTCACATAAGTGGTGTAGGTTCCCGAATTTTATTTATATTCCATTGTGAAGCTTTTACCAGATTATTCGATTTTATTTTTTTTTTTAAAGTCACAATCTCTCTGAATAGTTAAACCAAACAAAAACTCAAATATTCAACTAAATTAGAAAATTAAAAACAAATATTGATTTGATATAAAAGAAAATATACATTTAATCCAAATTCTGATCTTCAGATAAAATTTAATCATACTAGACACACTTTAGAAAAAAATAGTAATAAAATTCAAATTATCTGCCTTCTTTATACAAGCTCAAAACACAATGCGAAAACCCGCCATGATGGTTTAAATACCACTTCATAGGAAACACCGACGTGCTCATTACTATTATTTACATGCCCAAACTCGCAGAATTGCAAAAGAAAATAAAGAAATAACCTTGTTAAAGTATACGCTTTACCTAAACGCCAAGGTCGTTTATTTTTTATGTATGCATTCCTCACTCATTAATAAACAGTACGAAAAAGGAAGATAATCTTTTGCTTGAACTACATTTTTATTTGGGTAAACTTTAATCAGATGCAAAATGATAGTAAAAACGGAAAGAAGCGAGGATTGATGGCTAAAGAAGCGAGTCGTATTTCGCTACAATTAAGTCGGCATAAAGCAGCAACAGCCGTAATGGCAATGCTGCGTAGAGGGGCTTCCGCTATTGGACATGAGCAGCGAATGCAGGCCTTGCAGGCTGGCGAATGTGCTCGCGTCTGTGCTCCGCCAACTCTTTACATCGCAACTCGTGTGCATAGAGCGAGCCAATTCGTTTTGTGGGTGAAAAGCATGGCTAAACGACGCCATTTGCCGCAGCCACGAATACGAGAACTGAATCTTAACAGCCATTTTTTAACCACTAATTTACCAATTTTACATAAATAGCGTATCGATCATGGTAATATTCATTTTCGACTGTTAACTGATACTCGTTGTAATTTTAACCTCACCCAGAGTATAAAATTTTGGTTCAAAGATGGCCGAAAGGAGGAAGATAAAACAAAGGACCCTGTTCTACAAACAGTTTGGTCCAATTTTAATTCGTGTTTTTAACTTGCATCTGGATATCTGGATAGTCGAGGGTAAGGCTATTGTTATTTATGCGCTTTGCAGTGGTAGGAATTTGTTTTTCATAACCGAAGGGAGAGTGGAAAAGGGAAAAATTTTAATTTCTCAACATGGCGACTGCTTGACTTTTAAATGTCACGTGATTTGATGATGTTGCTAAGGAACAAAGGCCGTTTCTTCCGGAAACTTAAGCAGCATATTCAATAACAAAATGGCTTGGCAACACAAAAAAGTCGACATTTCTTTATTTTCCCGCAATATTAAGAACGACTTTAAAACAAGGTAGATTTTCTTAATATTAACATACTTACGTTCATGAAAATCAGTGAGTAAAAAAAAAAAAAAAAATCCACCATGTTTTTTTTTTGTTTATTTAAAAAAAAAAAAAAAAATGGGGGGAAAAATGTTGATTTTTTTAAACCTAATAGAATTGCACCTGCTAGATGCGAGGTGAGACAGACAAAAATTGAATTCATGTCCGTCTCCATTGCACTGTTCACCCCGTACTGACTGAATCTCTGTTTGGCCAATGGCCAGTCTAGTTTTGTCACAGTTGTGGCGCGGGCGCGGGATATTCATTCTTCCGAATTGATGACGTTTCAGTGTTCGTCGTCACGAATGACGTCATAGATTTCTGTAATAGTGTCTGTGATTGGTCGATTTTGAATGGCTCATGAATAATGAACAGCCCGCTCTTATTGAAGCGATATTATTGGCCAATGACTAGACCCCTCTAAGGAGAATTGCTCTTGCCGCGCTAAGCGTTGTGGCGATCTATCGCTTATTATTCTTGCGATTGTGTAGAGCAAGGAGGATTCTCTCAACCCTGGCTCCTAGTCAGGCACGAACCGAAGACATGGAGAAAAGAATTGATTTAGAAAAGCGGGGAAGGAATCCTACACAGGTTAGCAGATTACAATTATTTTTTCTTTTAATACTAGAAGCTAAGTAGTTCGAAACTTTTTAACTGGAGAAAGTGTGAGATGCCGAGTGCTGCCATTAGTTGGCCCCCATCACATGTTGAGATGGCAACTAGTTTTTTTTTTTCTGTCTATAATGCGCGTAATTTTGCTTATTCGCTGTTCCGAAAGCCTTTATTCGTGCATAAGTTAACTAAAACACCATTTTAGCGGGTAGTTTTCACGCTAGATGTGTGTTGTCACCGACTTGAAGCGGTGTTCGGCATTCCCTTTCCGCCTGTGCTTGGGAGCTTGAGAGCGCGTGTTGTATACGCTTCAACATGGCCGCCAAGTTTGTCCGTTTCTATCGAACGAAATTTACCCTTTTAATGTATTATTTCCCCCTAATTACACATTTTCATTCCACTTATCGATCGGAATGATGCTGAAAATTATCCCCCTAACTTTTTCCCTCCATTTTTCACCCATCCCGACGTGTGTACAATGCAACCAATGCGGTTACAATAGACATGAATGAAACGATTTACCATCGTATTCCCGTCCCGATTTCGGTGCTTTGGCCCATGTGAAACAAATTTCACCTATCTCTTTTGTGAAAAAATGTCATTTTTCTCATTAAATATTCACTTGTAATTTGTATAATCGTGTTTAGCCTTGTACTGTCCATACTGGCTTTCAAAAAATCTAACATGGAGGCTGTGCTTCAATTAAGGCTGCATTCAAATGCACTACGAAGCAAAATTAAATAGTATTTAGATAAAGATATCCATATAAATCATCTATACGTATTGCTAGTTGACAGCGGAGGAAAAGAAATTTGGCAATTAGGTAAACGTGGCCTCGTGTTTTCGATAATATCAACACTAAACACAGCACCACATAGCCGCCATATTCCAACTGCGTGTCAAAATTCCTTCTTGCTTTGCTAAATTTATTTTTTCTGTGCGCCAATTAAATAAAATTAGTAGGTATCAATTTATTATGTTTATGAGATTGATACTGGGCTGTTTTGTGAAGCCCTTTCAAAGTGGGAGGGAGATCGTCTGGTAAAGCTGCGGCCATATCGGCACGCTTGCCTTTTTGATCGTTTGACTGATTTTTTTTTTTCTCGTTTCATTTCCCTAACCAAGCATGCGTTAAAATGTAAAATTGATGTGAAAAAATATCTTAGATCGAATTAAACTAGTTAATTTTGATCGTTTTAGACTGTTTTTATACTTGAACAAAATTTGATAGGAATGGCGCACAATTGAAATTTCCACCATTTGAAAGGAATGAGGCCGAGATGGCCGCCATTTTGGTGGTGCATGATTTCAGGTTAAAAAGACACATTAAAATAAAATTTCTGCAAAGCACAGGCGGCCGCACTGCCGCTTCGTCGTTTGCATGCAGACTTCGCTGTGCAAACTTACCCAATAGTTCTTATTTATTTTTTGGTTATTAACAATTGCTAACTGGGAAGGTGAGGTGAGCAGACTGCGAGTCTTTGTTCCTCTAGCGAATGAAGTCATAGCGCACTAGGCTGATCGCATACTTTGTTGCTTTAATGTGTAAAATGGAATTTAGTGGCCGGGAGTGGTCTGAGGATTAATATAAAGGGAGAATGTATTTTGTAAGAATATTTGATGTCATTTTTCTGGTCTAGAACGGCTTGTATATTGATATTTTAAGGAATAAAATCGGTCAGGTCACGTGACGAGCGCAATCCTCATCCCGCGCTCGAATTTATGTTAATGAGCCGTTCCCGCTCTTTGTGAGACATGTGGTTAGGCTTAGGTGTTGTAGCAGACGATGTTTGAGTTTGAGAGCATGGCGCGATGAGCGTCGAAGTCGAACTTGTGATTAATTTTTTTTTTTTTTAATTTACAGATCAGAGAATTGAATTTGGACAATTGTCGGAGTACGGCGATCGTCGGTTTATCAGATGAATTTGTAAATTTGGAATCACTCAGTCTGATTAATGTTGGTTTAACAAGTTTAAAGGGATTCCCAAAATTGCCAAATTTGAAAAAGGTAAGAAAAATATATTTATTTAAAAAATAAAATAATTTGTTTTTACAATAATATTAATAAAATTAAAAATTTCAGCTCGAGTTAAGTGACAATAGAATTCCTGGAAGTTTAGATCTCCTCCATGGGAGTTCCAAATTAACACATCTTAACCTCAGCGGTAACAAAATCAAAGTTCTTAAAGTATTAGATCCACTGGTAAGAAATCGAATCGTTTTACCCATTTTGACAAGTTTCTAAAAATTAAATGTTTTAATTTTTGCAGAAGGAGTTCAAAAATCTTAAAAATTTGGATTTATTTAATTGCGAAGTTACGGGCATAGAAAATTACAGGGAAGAAGTGTTCAACTTGATTCCCAGTTTAAAATATTTAGACGGTTACGACAAAGATGATAAGGAAGCTGAGGATTCAGAAGCTGATGAGGAAGATGGTATGTTTATATTAATTTGATTAAAAAGTATGAAACTTGAAGTAATCAATACATTTTTACATTGTAAATTAATAGGTAACGAGGAAGATGAAAATGACGTTGATGGCGAAGACGACACAGAAAACGATGAACGTGGGACTGATGAAGGTAGATAAATTAAAATAAAATTTTAAAAAGATTTTTTTTAATACCTGATACGTTTTAGATGATGATGATGATGACGTCGATGTCGAAGAAGACGAGGATGACGACGAGGGTGATAATGAAGTAGACGAAGATGAAGATGACGAAGGCGAGGTTGGTCTTGCACATCTATACAAGTCAGATCTTGAAGTTAGTAACGATTGTCCTCTAGTTCTGTGTTGCTGTAGAAAACTTGACATGCAATTATTGAGAGGAAAAAAATTAATATTCGGGTTTTTGCATATTTGAAATCGTGTTGTATGTCTCAGTTTATCTCCAGCAACTTTACATTAGCTTTGCTAGGTGAAGGATACAAATTGGATGATTGTAGTAATGTTTCCAGTCATTCCTTTTAATTTAGTCTGCACACCAAAACGTAACATTGGTAATGAGTTTCATTTTGGTGATGGAAAATTGATTTTTAGGATAGGTGACAATGCTTTTCAAGATTTTGCTAACTTTCTTGTATTTTTTTTTTAAAAAGATTTTTAATGGGCCGATGACTTAAATGAGTTTTGTTTTTATTTTAAAGGATGATAGTGAAGAGTTTGAAGGTGGTGAAGGAGGAGAAGATGATGATGATGAGGACGACGAGGATGAAGTTGAAGGTGGTGAGTTGACGAGGAAAAAAATAATAAAATAAAATAGTGAACGGAAATTTATGAAATATATCAATGCTTTCAGATACACCCAGAGGCAAAAAGAGAAAACACGAGGAAGAGGAAGATGATTAGGAAGGCGGCTCTAAATGAACTCTTGTATCTGCTAAACCCATTTCCATTGTTAAAACTGAAGAAAATTGCAACCAACATCATAAAAGCCAAGTTGACGGTGATGGACACCAGAATTTTGAAGCTGGACATAATTCTGGATTATCAAACTAAAACCAAAAAAAAATTGATTAACAACATTGTGGTCTCATATTGAGCAGACGTTGAAATTTAGCCTAAAGTTAAAAATTTTATCAATTCGCAAACCAGCTTGTCCCACATTTGTAACGCGGGTGCCTACTTTATGGAAATAGCTAGCCCACGACTAAGAAATCAGTTGCCACAACACCAACTTTTGTAAATACGTTCATTCATTATTCTTAAATGCTGAGCGAGTATTTCAACATTTATGCCCAATTTTCTTTGTGATCAATTTAAGTGGGGTCGTCATCAACAAGAATTTTTTTTTCTTTTTATATACGTGATTAAATAAATTTTAAAAACGTCACTCGTTTTTATAGAATCGGGTCAGCTTGGTATCAAACTACACCATCATCGTGTTTTAGATGAATTTGCCACAGCACACAATCATGTGCTAAAACGCATATTGTTTCATTCTTACCTTCACCTCATGCTCGTTGGAATGCAATAGCCATATTCAGAGTCATTGTAGATAAACTAAAACTTGCCATTTGGAAATTGAATTTGTTGACAACAGGATGTGGCTATTGAATTGACAACTTGCCCAGCAGGTTATTTTATAAACTCATCAGTAATGGTTCAAATTTAAAGAAAAAAAAAGTTAAAATTCATTACCTGCTATGCACTGTTTGCCATGTTGAATTCATTGGCACAAGTTTCATAGTTTTCAGCAGTGTATGTCCTTTCTGTTAATAAATTTTTACAAAAGTAAAACACGTTTTCATTATGAATACAAAAAAAAAACATCAGTTGCATGATTTTAATTAAAATCTAAATACATCAGCTCATACAATTATTTTTTTTGCTGAATCTGCAATACAGTATTTGAAAGTATCTTAGCACAAAATAAATTTTTTTTTCTTAATATAATAATGCAATATGGAAGTTCAATTCTTAGGGATGCAGTAAAAGTGCATATGATAGTAGCTGAGGCACTTCTAAGAATTTAATGCAAAACAAAAGTAAAATAAATCCAAAAAAGAATTTTTTTTAACATAAATTAATGTAAAAACTTGAGTTTTTAATATGTATGCATAGAATGCATGCCTTTTAATTCCCTCCAGATGATGTAATATATACAATCAGCTATTTTAAATTCATCATTCCCTCATTTCAATTTGATAAAAATTAAAATCACTTTAAATCACCCAAAAACAATGACCAGAAATTATTTTTGATAATACCTACGAAAATATACAAAACTCCTTCAATTCAATAGTGGAATTAAAATATTAAATATTCTAATGTGAAAAATTTACACAAAAAATCCAATTTTTCAAGAGGCTTCAGAAACTTAACCCATTTTGTAATTTACTTAAGACAGCTGAATGACATTTTATATTGGCAGTAAAAAATAAAAATAGGCACCGGTTATTTTGTATTTTGTTTGTTTGTGTTTGTCTGTTGTGACTTATCACTTTTGTCTAGTGAAAACTAAGCCAAAAGCTAAATTTCGTTAATTTGCACGAAAAAAGAAACTGCTAAATTCACCAGGGTCTTTGATTTTGTAAATTTAAGCGACGCAATTGCTCTTCGAGATTACGAACCCTCTGCTCTTTGGACTGTAGTTGCTCCTTCAATGTCTTTATTTCTTCCAATTGACTTGTATAAGCTCGTCGCAACTGAAATTAATAAATAAAAAAAGAAAATATCAGTAAAGATATTTTTGTTTTTACAACTACAGTACATGCACTGCAAATAAAGAAAGGTAAGTGCAGGTTAAATGAACCCTTTAGTTCTACACCAGAAACTAAACAGCCCCTTAATTACTTCTGCCTCTGTTTTTGGTGAATTGAGTTCAATGATTTCAATGTCTTTGTCATCGCCAATGGTGATGAATGTAGCTGTAGGCAACTTATGGGTAGTGACTATGTCACACATCACTACACCATTGGATGTATGATTGGTTGTAGTCTTTGTCGAAAGATTGCCCCACATTTGTTGAATTTGATGAAAACGATTGCCCAAACCATCGAGTGTATGACTGCACAAAACAAAAGAAAAATATAAAAAGATAAAATAAATAAAAATAAAGCAATGATTTTTTTTTACAATCCTGTCATTTCTATCGTTATTTATAATTACAAGCAAAACTTAAAAAATAACAAATAATAATCGAAAACAAAATTCCCCATATAATTTTCACATTTTCCTATTCCTATGCCAATATCTCACTTGTTAACTGGACTCGATGGCCGCTTTGGAACCTCCCGGTAATCCGGTTTAGTTTCTTCGGAAATGAACATAAATTTCTTCTCGTTATTGCGGTCTGATGTAACCAACGTGTTGTCATTTGCTTTGTAAATCACTGGTTTGTTAGTTCTCACCACTACACCGCTCTAGAGAAAATATATTAACGTATAAATTAAGTTGCACCATTTAAAATTAGGTCAGTTTTTGCCTTGAGTGATATGAGAACGGGATTTCTGTTTTTTCCACTTAACCATTCTTCAGCTGTCAACGAAGATGTAGGAGCTGCTGTGTCGGGGTATAAATCGTCTTGAAATTGCTCTGACTGGTATAGCAAACATGAATTAAATTAATTACCATGCAGACTAAAACCATACATGACATAATTGCTACCTTTCTTGGTACGATCATAGAAACGGGCTCGCAAACGCCCTTCATTGCGTGTAGCTTGTAAAAACGAAATACTTCACATTGAATCACGTCTAAACCTCTCTTTGGCATGACACCCAATCCTCTTTGAGGAAAACCAGACAAAAATTGATTCAAGTAGTGAACGTATGGAGCCTCGTTTACTATTTCGTAATAACGAATATTTCCATCGCCCTTTAATTCAAAAAGAAATTAAAAAAACAAAATTAAATTAATAACAAACAAATAAATATCATGTGATTTGTTACTTTTCCTGCTAAATAAACCATCTTCGTGTCAAAGTCGTAATAAGGAAACAAAACTCCTGAGGATGAATCAATATTTTCTATCCGTAACGGTTTCGACAAATCTTTCTATAAACAGTAAAAAGTAATAATTTAAAATTGATTTATTAAAAATAAAACTTAATAGTTTCAAATCACCTGTGACCAAATAGCGTATTGCCTATCACTGTACCGTGAAAATCCAGTCGTGAACAAACGACCTGAATCACCGAGAAAAACAACTTTCGACGCTTTGGTTCCGCCGTGAGATGGACCTTCCTAGAGTCAGATTATTTAAGTTTAAAAATGGGATTTATTACATCGATTCCTCACTGAATTACCTGAAGAACACGTCCAGATCGAGGCTCAATCACGCGTAAAATCTTATCCTTACACGTCGTCGCTAATAAGCTACCATCACGATTAAAAGACATGGAATGAACGATATCCGGGTGGCAATCGATGATGTTAACGGCTTCTCCTTTCCCAATATTCCATAAAATTATCTGAAATTAATTATTAATATTTAATTAATTAATTATGATCATCAAATCGATAAAAAATTACGAGTCGATTATACCAGATTGTCAAAACCAGCACTGAACAACACGTTTTCGGCCGTAGGATGCCATTCCACGTAACCAACTCTACGTTTGTGACCCTGCAGGTTGACGAGCCAATCATTTAAATTATTTTTTAACCCTTCGTCGGGAATGTACCAAAGTTTAATCTAGAAAAAAAAAACGAGCAAATCATCGAAATTAATTTCATTGTATTTCAAGCGTCCAACAACTTCCCAATGGAATTCAATCATCCGATTCACTTCATACCGTGCAATCATCAGAACAGGAAGCGATCACGTTGTCATTAAAAGGGTTCCATTTGACATCTAGCACTGGTCCCCTGTGTCCCGTAACCTTGCCCGCATTAATGTCAACCCTTCCGGTCTGCAAATTAAAACAATTAAGCGGCTAAGCTGCCTTCTTCGCTCGAATATTCCATCTCTCGAAAGATGAAAATTTACAATTAAATTAAAACACGTACTTTATCTAACGGTAAAACGAGAAACGATCCACCACCGGCCACTTCGGTCACGACAGCGACGAATTTCGGGTTCACGGCACAGAAATGACTGTCGTGTGCATTTTTGGTGATCTTAACACATTCGTAACACTGTTCCTTCTTGATTGGATTGCCGTACACGTGCCGAAACTTGGAACTTCGCACACCACGAAACGGCATCTTAATAAAATAAAGAGGAAATTAAAACATAATAAAAAGACAAATTTAAAAGTCATTCAACTAAAGTGTTACTATGTAACCAACCAAGTGCGTAATTAAACAAAGCTTTTAGCAAATAAAAAGATTAACATAAAATAAAAAAATTAATAAATGAATAAAATAAATAAATAAAATAATGAATACCTGTGCCACTGGCGTGGCCATGTCACCCGTCACGTCTGCTGGCATCAATTTAAAATTTCAGCTGAGGGAGGAAACAAAAAGAGGAATTGAAGCACATTTAAATATTTTAAGCTATTCATTCAGCCTGACTTTAAAAGAAAATAGAATAAAACAACTCAAATTAAATAAATAATAAATAAATGATAAATGAAAATAACAAGCAAAACAACCCTGAACTATTTTCCACCTCGTTGTAATACAAGGAAAACACAATAAAAGAGGAAAAATATAATAAATATCATGAAATAAATTACAATTTTTGCAGGAAAAGCATAAAGAGTGGAGACTGCTGCCAAGCAAATGCTCTTTACACTAATTTTAATTTTGACTGCATGCTCCGTTGCGCACAAATGTGAACTCGAAAGCATCACTGTAGCACTAATTACGTTAAGCAAGGTCCAGACAAGAACCTTACAATGAATGAAGACCACTGACCTTCCCCTTTGATTTGGCTTCAACATCCTGACCACCAATTAAAAATGAATTTTTTTAAACCTTTAAACTCCATGAAATAATTTTTTTATTTTTAAATTTATAAAACAAACAAATAAAAATGTCTGTTTTGATAACCCATAATTTCTGGTTAGAGCAAAATGACAATCCGTGAGAGAAAGAAAGACCTTTAAAAATTTAAAATGTCAATTTCAATGGGATTAATTAGACCGTGTAATGTAAACCTATCTCACTAATTTTTATTTTATGGTTTATTTTTATTATTAAATTTTTTTTTGTGACAGTAATATGAGTTATGGTGTGGTTGTAGAACAAAAAAATTCTTTTCTGGTAATTAAAACAAGAGAAAAATTATGAGAAATAAACATCCCTCGAGCTCTCGTCCAGTTACTTCAATTGGTCAGGTCACAAGTTCAGTATATCATCACATAAAAAAATTATATAACTGTCACAACTCGTATGAATTCTCAGATTGGCTCTGAATAACTCATCAAGATACATCTTATCGCCTAATTTTTATTTATTATTCACAGTTCCTACTATTACTTAACTTGTTTTTCACAAAAAAATGGAAATTAGTATGTAACACTTGTACAAATAGTCAAAAAAATTGAGTCATCTTTAAGGAAGTATTTGTTATGTAAGTTTTAGGGCTTGGTTTTGACTTTTGTCGATTGCGAAAATTTCGAATATTTTAAAATTAGAAAATTGAGAAGTCAATTTCATTTCATTGTATGAATTCGTGCAAATTAGAAAAGAATGTATTGGCCAAGTTTCGTGATGACAGCATTCTGACAAAAAAAGAAAGAAGAATACAACGACCAACGAAGCTTATCAGGGCAAAACCTCTATGCCATGGACGCGTGCCAAACATTTGCTCAAGTTCATCTACCTATTACTTTTGCACGTAGTAAAAATGAGGTTTTTTCGTTTCCGCGCTTATTGTATTGGATAAATGAGGAGGCGGGTCGTAAATTGAATAAAAAAATTTTTTTTTTATAATAATTTCAAAAAAAAAATCTTCGTTGTACTGTAGTAAAAAAAATTAAGAAAAAAATGCTTCACCCCTTTTAAGGGATTAATCGACCACTTAATACATCACTTTCATAATGTGCAAATGAGTTTAATCATTGTAAAAGCTACTAAAAACTGAATCATGTTGTCTATTTTAGAAACGTATCGTCTTCTTCCTTTCCGAGACGTGAAGAAAAATGTAAATAGAATTAAAGCAGTTTGTTTAAATAAATCTCGATAAAAAATATAAATAAAAATAAAAAAAAAAACATAAATATAAATATATAGAAAACAAGTCAAACATGATATCATAGTTCCTTTTGTTGAGTACATATTGGATTTCTGTTTATTTTCCTCCTCATCGATTTTTTTCCTTTTCTTTCGGATTTTCGATTTACTATATGCCATTAATAGAAACATTCCAATACGTAATTAGTATATGTATTTTTTGGTCTAAACTAACCTTGACCAACTTAATTTTTGAGCTTGAGATCAGCCTGACCAATATAACCTCGCACAAAATGCTCTATTTAGTTTCTGGATTAAAAACACACAATCGCGTAATTTATCTCATCTTAATAACTAATCTTAATCGGTCTATATAATACCAGAATTTAACTTACGAAACGTCGAGACGGTTCGCGATTTTCAGTTGTTTTTTAAAAATTAATTGCAGTGTTTTTCCCATCTATATCAGATTTATTGTGTTTTTCCGACTCGATTAAAGTTCATTCACACTGGCTACGTGTTGAATTATCTTTAATCAGCTGAATTGTTTGGTATTATTATGCCAAATCAGATAGAAAATGATAGTAAAATAGAAATTAAATTGTTCGTTTCGCCCCCATGCGCAGAGTGCAGTTTAAGAGTCCAACTCTCGAGCCAACTCTGTAATTCAAATGTTATAGATTTGTTTACGGAATTATTTGGTTTCTTGTTGCATCATGAAGAGATCAAAAGGATAAAATTTCGAAAGGTTAGCAATTCCTGAGCATACAATTTCTTACCTTTTCGTTTGGTCTGGAACAAGACCGAGAATCTATCATCTTTGTACACAATTTGGTCACGTGGTCTTTCTTCTTTTGTATTGGCGGAGAGGAAATGCTATGGCGTAAAAAACGTATGTCACCACTGGTGGCAAAGATTTGAATTAAAATGTGCGACAAAATGGCATCTAAGCAGACGATCAATTAGGTTGTTTTGAAGTCAGAATTATATTATGGAAAGTGTTCAAAGAATGACTTCGGGTCTGCAGCATGTTGTCAGAAGGTTTTCGAGGCAATCGTCACCGCGAAGTTTCTTCACGAACTACTTAAAAAAGAACTTCATAAAAACGACTTTACCTTACGAAGTTGTTAAACCTGAAACAGTGAGCCCTATTATAGATGTGCCACCGCAAATTTCTCGACCTGATTACGCCGAAACTGGATTAATTTCACAACAACATACAATAGATATTAAATCAGATGAGCAGATTGAAGCCATGCGATTATCGGGGCAACTAGCGAGCAAAATCTTAAACATGGTCAATGAATACATAAAGGTTTTCGACATTTTAAAAATTTATTCATGAAAGTTTACTACCGTAATAAAAGTTTTAATTTCGATTATTCAATTTTAGGTGGGATTAACAACAGACAAATTAGACAGATACCTGCACGAAGCAATAATAGAAAATGGTGCTTACCCATCTCCTTTACATTACAGAGGATTTCCAAAAGCTGTTTGTACGTCTGTAAATAACGTTGTTTGTCACGGTATACCAGACAGCAGGCCTCTGAAAGATGGTGACATCATCACAGTCGATATTACAGTTCAGTGTATCTCGTCTATTAAGAATCTTAAATAAAAATCTGAATAAAAATATTTTTGCAGGTTTATTTGAATAAACATCACGGAGACTGCTCGCACACTTTTATTGTAGGAAATGTGGATGAATCGGGCCGAAAATTGGTCGAGGTGGCACAATTGTGCAGGGACGAAGCCATAAAGATTTGCAAGCCTGGACAACGTTTCTCAGCTATAGGAAAATTGATTAGGTATTCAATGCATTTTTTTTTATGAAGTCACACAGTATATTCAAATAGAAAATTGTATTTGGTGACTATTTTCAGTTCCATTGCCAAAACGAAGGGTTTTCGAGTTGTGCCAGTTTTCTGTGGTCATGGAATTGGAACTTACTTCCATGGGCCTCCACAGATTAATCATGTTGATACAAGTATAAAAATCTATTGAAATCATAAAGTTGTCAACCTTGAATCGAAACATTTTTTACCCATTTAAGTGCTCAACCCGCGAGGAGTCATGCAACCAGGAATGACTTTTACAATAGGTAGTAACCGTTGAAATGATTAATTACTGGGCCTGGTATTGATTTCATTGTCTCGAAAAACAGAACCAGCACTTTCTGAAGGTTCTAGTAATGTAGTCATATTAGAAGATGGATGGACTGCAGTGACCGTGGATAACAGCCGTGCGGCGCAATTTGAACACACAATTTTAATTACTGACAATGGTGTAGAAATTTTAACAAAATAATAAAATTTGTCGTGTCATGTGTCACATTTTATAAATTTATTTAAGTACTTCGCCGTAAATGATTACGGGGTTAGACGTTTAGGATCACGAGGAAACATCGATGTTTTCCGGATGTTATCCAAACCAACGTACAACATCGTCACTCTTTCTAAACCTGTAATGTAGAGAAAATAATACATTAACTCGATGTTATAAAAATGATTATTAAATTGTCTTGCCTATTCCTCCACCGGCATGAGGTGGACATCCGAATTTAAACGAGTCAATGTATGATTTAATTGTGTCCAAATCTATGAAA
>JAQFZO010000004.1:0-90564 GCA_034695885.1 Geophilus flavus
CGAGTGACGATAATCAAAGACAAGTATTCCCACAGACCGAAGGGATTTGCTTACGTCGAATTCACCGAAAAGGTTTCTGCCTTCAAAGCTTTGAATAAGTCTGGATCCGTGTTTCGAGACAGAGAGATTAAGGTTCGTTCCAAACGAACGAATCTACCCGGAATCAGTACTACGGATCGGCCCAGGGCCCCACAAAGTCACGTTAATTTTGCTAACAAGCCCGTCAGGAACCAGCAAAACAACAAGTACACGTACAGAGCATCGCCATACACGTTGAACAGAAATTTGAAAAGATGAAGTGATTTGTAACGTTATTAAACGAGGTTGAATGATATTTTAAATAAAGCTACAGTACATTTTTAAAAAGGAATTAATTTTTTCTTATTTGCCAGATTTTATTTTACTTATCTGCATTTCCGTTGTCATACGGTAAGTTGTTTAGTTTTCCCATCTTCAGGAACCGAATCAAGTTAACATGGAGAAAATGTTTAATATTTAATGTCTATCGAGTTGATACATGATATCAACTTAATGTCATCCTTAAGGGACAAGAGCCAGAATTTCTAATCATTATTGCATTAGGAAATTGCAATTTAGATGCCGTATTTGTCAGAATCTCTTAGTTTATCGTCACCATTAACATTGCGTGGTATTTAGCCCAATAATTTGAACAAACAGGCATTTAATAGAACAATTCTTCTTTAATATTACCCAAATCACGTTCATATCAACCGAAAATTAAACATGAAATTTAACCACGCAATTAACCCAAGTTCAAAATAGTCATTACGCCGAAACAAATCAAAATTAAAGTAGGACTAACCAGTTACTCATATCAGTGGTCTGTCACAGTTATCAGAAGAATTCCCGCTGCGCACGGCGTGAAAAAGATGTTTGAAATCTTAGAATCGTCTGTCACAGACACGATGTGAGACTCACAGTCAGACGTCTTTATTCATTTCACTCATTATCAATCTTCTTACCTTTCAAAAACACAATACACACGTTTGCGCATTACGCTTAAACACTTTCATTGTGTCGAGTCGACAAAAAGATGTGTGATTTGACAAAATTTATGTGAATTTTTTTATTTCTCCAAGAATTTATTCGAGCGAACTTTTTCCGTCAACAATTTCGAGTTTGAAATGTAAAAATGTAGTTATTCGAAACTGAGATACGCCTTTACGCCCTTATCTCGATGGATTGCGAAGTCATTTGCCATCGAATATGGTTTTGCTCGGGAAGAACAAAAAGGGCGTGTGCTTAAATTGTAATATGAGATAAAGGAAGTAAGAAAAGAAGATTGGAAATGATCGATAATGCGATGAACTGAAGCAATTTCTTACACTTCGACTAACATCAGACAAGTTGGTAAGAATAACTTTATTACCACCCAACCGGATTTGCTCGCTGATGAATTGAGCAGTCTTTCCTCTTTGATATTGCAAGAAAAAAAGAAAAAAGTTAAGTGAAATTGGAAATAACTTTTCGAATTGCGCCTTACAATTAATAGACAAATGGAATTGGCATTCGAAGAATCTTTCTTTTAAAGAAGAAAAAAAGTCGATTACATTTTATATTGGTGTAAGTACTGTATGCAAGAAAACTGCGCCTCTGAAGGGAATTTCTCGAGAGAGCGATTGATGTGCAGTATGGATGGAACGTCGATACTGTACATCGACTTGAATCGTGCGGTCGCAAGGATATAGTCTCTGTGTGATGGGTAATCTGGATTATAAACGAACCGTGTGTACGCATAGCTAAATAGATATCATTTTCACGTGTTGAAATTTAAATTACGAAGATTTTTCAAAAGTTTGAAAGGTAGCGTTTACAATTTTTCTTCACTGCAATGCACTAAAGCAGAGGTTGCAGAGGATTTTGTCTGAGACGTGAGTTGAGTTCGTAGCTTAAATTTGGGGTCCGTGAACTTTGTATGGGAAAAAATTAAAACTTTATTTTCATTATGCAAGGTGAGGCTTGGAAGTTAACCTCTATACTGGAAATCCAATAGCTGAAATGTTATAGGGTTAAAGAGTCTAAAAGCTGTGGCCGTTTTTTAGTCGGTTGAGATGGCTGAATGAAAAATGACTAAAATATAAATTGACGATTGCTAAATTTCACTCAGACGCATTAAATTTAGCAATTGTTCATTGGGCTTCAGTACAAATTTGTGTTTTTAGTATTTTGATAGCTGTATATAAATTTACTTGGTTTTATTTGCATTACAGGAGTGTCTGCATAAATCGGTATTTGAATTTGGCAGCATTTTAGGTGCCTACCTAAGAGACCGTTGCCAACGGTCTTTTTCCGAGTCGGACTTGCTGCATGATTAAAAATATTGTAGATGTCTAGATTCTTCCCAGTTTCAAATTTCACTTCAAATTTCAAATCTTCACTTTACCCCATGCTGCCCAAGCTGCAACTGAGTAGTTCAACCTTTTGCCACTAGGGAAAAAGACCGTGCTACTTTTACAGAGAGGTCAAATTTTACCCTCTGCAAAAATCCCCTGCAAAAGCAGCATGGTCTTTGTCCCTAGTGGCAGAAAGTTGGATTAGTCAGTTGCTGCAACTCGGGCAGCATGGGGTAAAGTGAAGATTTTTATGGTCATAGGTGTACAATTACAATCGTGATCAAAAAAATTGTCGTGAGCAGCATTGACCAAAATAGATTTACCCAGTTTATGTATTCTCAACACTACTTCTTCACTTTGTCTACATAGCTGTGTGATCTGTTAGCTCAAAGTGAAGTACAGACTCATCTAGAGGGCAAGATTGATGAGTACACTTTGGTCAGTGCCGCTCGCGACAACTTTTTTGATCACGATTACACAGTATCTTATTTTTTTATCCTTTTAAAACACTATACAGTATATTCTGAGAAAAGAGTCAATGAGCTTTACCAGACTGACAAAGCAGCCCATGGGAAAAAAGCAAGTTCTAATACTCTTGCTCTAAAAATAGCCGAGATTTGAAAAAAAAATTGGAGAGAAATTTCCTATTTTACTCTTTACCCTTTCCCTCATTTAATTTATCTTTGACGCGGTGGGTGGTTTGATGAGGTGCTTTGCTCTAGTTTCTTGGACGCCATTTGTGGACAATGGCTTTCTCTGTAAACTGCCGTTGTAAGTTGAGTAAAGATGTTCCTTTTTTTAATTTCCGGGTTCCATTCCTCGAGAAATCCTTTTGTATGATATAGATTTTTGGGTTCTTTTTTCCCCCTCTTCCATTGTGATACTAATATTTGGTTTGGCGACTTGCTCTTCTCCAGTAAATTCCCCTGATGAAAAATGCAATGTGGCTTGGCTTCTGTATGAAATGGTAGATTCGGCTTATTACTTGTGGGATGCCAGTGAAAGAAAACTACTCCCAACCATGATGACAGTATTTGATGAGATTCAACTTTGCGTGTAAGGAGATTGTATTGGAAGGACACGCAATCGAGTTTCAAACATTATTTGTATTTACATATATATGTACGTACTGTATGTTGGGCAAAAGACAGAGATTTCTGTTTACCCTATTTCTTCCTTAAAGGGTCCTTTAAAGAGTCTGAAATTTATTGTACAAGAAAATGAACTCAAGACATTCTTTTGATGCTAGTGTTGCAGGTAAAGCCTCTAGTACACACCTACTGTTTTTCACGTGAAAACTACATAGTGAAGTGAAAAATGCACTTAATTCGTTAATTTCACTCTACGACGAAAATTTACTTGTTTCTCGCATCCTGCGTGAAAATCGCACACTTCTTTTCACGTGAGCTTAAAAATTTTATTTCACTCAAGAGGTATATGCTATAGGCTTAACCAGGATACTCAAGGAATTCCTTTTTAATATGCATGCCATCGCATTTACTTTCTATGAGCATGCACAGTTGATAGACAAAAGACTGAAACGAATAGTGGTAAAGAAAAAACGAAACTGTAAAATGGAGGTTTTTTAAGGTCGTATAAACACCAGCCGGCCTTTTGTGTAATGTTTTCTCAAGCGGATTAAGCCGTCGGGAATTTTCTTGGCAAAGTTCTTAGCATAAATGTAGTGTTTATAGTCAAATTCAAATGAAAACAATCACAAAGTGAACTGAGGGGGAGATGGAGGGAAATATATACGAGATTTATAAATCTTGAATCATGACTTGCAGATTTACGATTTATAAATCCGATTTAAGAAAGATGTAAGTTTTACTGGAAATCGATTATAACATCATTAATGGATTTTTTTGGCTGTAAATATCTCATTTTAACAAATTTTGAGTTTGATTAATGAAGATTTAAAGGATTTACGGCAAACGATTTATAAATTTTAAAATCTTGGCTGTATGCAGATTTACAGGAACTGGACCGAGGGGGCCGACAATCGGCAAAATGGGGTATGAGATTTACAAATTGTAAATCCATTAAAAGTATGGATTTACTTGGATTTACATGGATTTGCGAGGATTTGTAAATCATAAATCATAGTGTACGAAATTTACTCGAATGTCCGCCTCGAACTGAATGCTTCATCAGCGCCATTTTTGCTGCAGACATTTCCCACAATTCTTTGCAAAACAAAGTTATTTGATTGGTTGATTGATTTCATTTCCACAGAACAAAGAACAAATATGAAACAACATGAAACTGATTCTTATCAGAAGCCAAAAAAATGATGAAACCTTGACAAAATGTTCATACAAAAATCTACCTTGCAATACGCAAATCCTGCAGCAAGATGAAACCAGTCTTTCAAAATTGGAATTTTCAGCTTGAGCAACTTTTTGTACAAGCAATATTTTATATTTTTGTTGAATTTTTTTGCTTACTGCACTGCACTCGTGTTGCGGTTTGTCTAGTAAATTTATCGAGAAATCTGGTGCACTTTTGGGTGACACCTAAATAAATGGGACGACATGATCCGGTGTAGAGTGAAGAACATAAATTCAGATGATTGCCTCTCTCGCAATTAGCTCGTGGATGGTTTTAACGTCCAAACGAATCCAAGTTTTGTGCATTTTATTGAGTGTAAGTTGATCCCTCGCCTCCAGTGGCGTTTACCCGACTGAGTTTCATTCATTCTTATCTCGAAACGAGATGAGGAACAGGAAAAGGAGTGCACAGATTTCAGATAAATTTCAAACTCTCCTTTCCTCTTTCTCCTTTCCCCATTCCCATCCAACCAATCTCGGTATAAAAAACCATTTTTATCACTTCAACTATGGTAAACCTAATATCGCAAACCGAAAACATCAAGGACGCAGCTCGGCTTTTATGGAACTAGTGAAAATAAAACAAACATAAAATTTGTTTATTTTTATACACACTTCGCCTCGATGTGAAATTATTCGAAAATTTATTAGTTTAATTAAACACACTGCATACTGTAATTTAACCGAATTAAATAAATTAATAACTGTTTTTAATATTTCAAATTTTTTTTTATTTAATTTTTTTTTTTTTACAAAGTTAACATTTTTCCAATTAATTTAAGTAAGAGTGGGGCGTGTACTCATTTGCTTGTCAATTAAGGTAACACACCTGCACTTGGGATGGCACTTGGCCGTTCCATCTGAGTTGTCGTTGATTGGACTTGGCTTTTAATTAAGTTTGTCTGCGGTCAATGACCTTTCACACCTCGTGACTGTGCATTTTATATGAGAGGACGGGGAAGGGGTTTGTTGGCTCGAGTTATGACTGAAATCTGTCACGTAATTTTCTTATTAATTAAAAACAGGATCGAGCGAGTTTAGGTGGAAATTTCTTAGGAATGAGTTGAATGTTCAATTAGTTCTTACAGAAGAAGAGGAGGAAAGGGAAAATTGAAATGTCAGACTCAGTACTTGAAAGAAGTTTTCTGATTAATACTTTATAATCTTTATTTTTTTATTTTTTTGCATTTTGATCCTCAAGGAAAATATTTGAGTAAATAAACAATTTTTTTTTGTCACGGCGCCCCTCTGCGTCGAAATTTACACAACAAAAATTAAGGAATGAATTTTTCATTTCTTCCTCCTGAAGCAAAATTTGATTAATTTTCAATAATAAATTACAAGATTCCAAGTTCCAACTCTCGACGCATATTTTACGACGTTTCTTAATCTTTTAAACGCACGAATCTCGAATTACTAGATTGATCACAGTTATGGATTACTCAAAGTAGAAAAGTTAAAGATAAGAAAGATAAAAACAAAGAAAAGAAAAACGACCGACGGATTAAGACAAAAGAAAATAATTCAAAAGATTGCAGGTAATGGACAGGAGATAAAAACTCGCGCGAGATATAATGCAATTACCTGATGTACTTTCCGAGTTTCTGTTATTATTGTTATCAACTTCCACATACACAGGATAAAACCCAAATAATAAGCCTAATGTAACGGTCTGTTGTGTTCTTTTATGTACACAAACAGTCGTAAAAACAAATATTTTTATCTGCAAGCAATCCCAGCAAATTACAAACATTAGTGATTCGATAGTGGACATTTGCACGCTTAGTTAACCTAATTAACTGGATTTTAACTAGTTAATAATGTAATAAGGCAGGAAAGAGCATTGCAGGAAAGAAAAAAAGGTGCATTCAAAGTTTGTTTTAGTGTTTTTCTCTGGTTTTTGAAAAACTTTCTCCTACAAACATAAGTCATCATTCGTCCGTTAATTCTTTGCACAAATTGGCCATTAGTAGTAATAATAACAAATTTTAAAACCATTTTTGCTTTATGATTAACCTAAAATAGAAAATTGCGTCATTTGCCCATCGATGCATCACACACATTAGACACCAGAGTACCGTAGTTTGAATAAATTTAAATAAACTAATGTGTCCAACAGGACCAAAATTTATAGAATGGTATTAAAGTCCACTGTCATGGAATTATGAATAAAGTCACTAGATTCTGTCTCGTTCGAAGTTCTGCAATTTTTACGTCAGATTTTCGTCAAAAACAAATTTAAATCGATCGATCGTTTCTGTTTTTACTGTTTTTAATGTTCGTTTTTCTGCTTCCCTAGTGGCCAAATTAGCAACTAACGATCAAAAACAATAAAAACAAAATATTTGGTTTATAGAGGGTGGTTTCGGTTGTTATTGTCATAAACTTTTTAAAAAACAGAAAAAAATGGAATTAAATAACAAAAATAAGAATTTTGAATGCACCTAATGATTTACAGTTGCATTCTGTAGTTTTAGCAACTTCTTTTACTATGCATCCGGAAGATTAAAGTTGAATGAGTCGATAGCGTTTAAGGTTGGTAATATTTCATGTGTCTGTCACTTTCTGGCAGCTCGCTTCCATTTGCTTCTTTTGTGAACCCTGAATTATTTAATCATTCGAGCCTGTATACACACTTTTGAAGCAGAAGCACGCACACATTTTTGCCATGGTCCGAGGGGTTGTGTGTGTAGTAGTGGAAGCGTAAATTCTCGCGCACGCACAGACGGCATTGCAGCTGAGTTGCACGCTCCAAACTCCATTATGCTTTGCTGAAAAATATCTTTACGCTTTGGGACTTTTCGTTTCCACTGCACTGACAGCAGAGAGCGAGATGAAGGTGGTGGGGAGATTGGGAATTAAAAAAGGAGAGAGAAAAAAAAAAAAAGGTGATGTAATGATGAACTGATTGGGAGGTGGTAATGTCTCCAGGCGTTAGTTATCTTATAAAACATCTTGTGGTATGTGGGAATTTTTTTTTAGATTTTTTTTTTTTTTTTTGGGAGGAAATAATTGCTGTTTCTGGATTTTTTTTTTTCTTTCGGGTTTTTGAAGGGAATAAATTGCAAGTCGGTGGAACGGTTGGAAGAGACTGAAAGTTTGTAGTGAACTGAACTAATCATGAAAGAGGGAGAGAAGTTTATCTTGTTTGTGAGCAATCGAATGCTGCTCGTTGTTTGTTATGAGCGAACTACTTATTAGTTTTAGTTCAATAAAGATGAGCTCTCGACCCGAGGTTGATCTTGCCTCCGATCTATTTCTTTGGATTTCTCTGATGGGAGTAATAAAATTCAATTATGTTTGGTCAGCTGATCAAAAATGACATGACAGTTATTTTTATTAAACATTAAAGAATGAATGCGATGGTTTTTGATAATTTACTGTATAATCAATTTTCGAAATTGTTTTATTAGGTAAACAGTATCTCGGTTGATCCAACGACGTTGGTTCGGTTCGGCGGCTTTGGTAAGGCATTGATCCTGGATCGATTGTAAAAATAATTGAAATGGAGTTGATTCTGTCCAAAGCAATTTTAATTTCTATCATTTTCGGGATTTACACTTTAAGGTTTAAACGGCACTGGGGGTTACTGATGTAAATGAATGATAGTTCCTGACAGATCGTCGATAGTGTTTGAGTATTCAAAAAAATGTGAAATTTAATTTGACGATAGTTCCATTTGGCTATGGTTTTTCGTATCTTTAATATTTTAAATAGTCGATTTTTAAAATTACATGAATTTTACATTATCGCATGCATTCTGCGATTATGAGGGACTATAGCGTCACTATAGAGTATACAATGCATTCTTCCCAAATCCGCAAATTACAAGTGCTACTGTAGATTCACTCTTCATCCTGCCAATTTATTCATTAAGAGCAACACTATAATGCGATAAAATTGAGCCCAAGCAATCCATATTTGCGAAAAGCGTTTCCCCATCTGGTTAGGTTGTAGAAGGCGCTTAGAATACATTAATTGATTGGAAATTGCAAATTTTATTATAGTATTCGTCATTTATTGCCAAACATACAGTTAGTCATAAATTTCATGCAAAACACAATAAAACCCCGTAAATCCAGTGCCGAATGTACATTGGTTCCACTTTACCCAACCGGAAGTAACATATCTTATCAATACCGGTAATATCGTTACGACCAATCACGTAAATGGCAAATCTAATCAACGTATCTGTAGGTGTAGGGGTTTTATAAACGTCCGTGTCTGTAGAGCTAAGTCATTCAAGCACTAACTGCAGTCCGAAGAACAACGTCAACGAATATCAATCACGCAACGATCGTACGATGGACGATGAATTTGGATTGGAAAGGATGTTGTTGGAATTGAGTTTGGTGGAGGTAGATCATTACAAAGAATACGAAAACGAAGCCGTTGAATTTCAACATCCAAAAGTAGAATCGGTTCGCGACACGTATAATCGAGAAAATGTAAACATTAATTCAAGCCAATTCGAGTCGCATGAATTTTGTACCGGTACCCATGGGATGGATATCAAATCCAAAAGAACAACGTGTCGATGCGAGAACGAGTCCACGAATTCTGTATCCATGGAATTCTCGATTCCAGAACAACAACCTGTCGTTACAAACGAGTCCACGCTTCACTCTGCCCGATCGAACGACCGAAATTTAAGAAATGGCTCATCGAAATCAAAACCGACAGGTCGATCCCCTAAATTGCCCGTTCCAAACGACAAGACGGAAAGATGAAACCAAAACCGATGAGTCAATTGATCGTTCCAAACGATAAGACACACGACGATTCCCAATCCGTTTATGTTGGAAACGTGGACTATGGAGCGACTCGAGACGAATTAGCAAACCACTTTGCTGAATGCGGTACCGTAAAACGAGTGACGATAATCAAAGACAAGTATTCCCACAGACCGAAGGGATTTGCTTACGTCGAATTCACCGAAAAGGTTTCCGCCTTCAAAGCTCTGGCTAAGTCTGGATCCCTGGTACGAGACAGAGAAATTAAAGTTCGTTCCAAACGAACGAATCTACCCGGAATCAGTACTACGGATCGACCCCGACAAAGAAACTTTTACCCTGGTTACGGACCTCTCAGGAATCAGAAAAAATACACGTACAGAGCATCACCATACATATTGAACAGAATTTTGAAAAAATAAAGCGAATAAAGTTTTGAAAAAATTTAATTAAACAAACTTTTTGAATCAACTCTTTTAAAACTCGACTCAGCCGAGCCTTTGGGTGCAGTTTCTTTGTTCACTATTTCATTTGCAAAAAGCTTAAAGAAATTATTCATTTTTAAAAATAAAAATTTTTCTTAGCTGTTTTCATGGGGAGAGGAAAACATTTTTAACTTTCATCGTGTACTTAAAGCGAACACAGCCTCGTAATAAATGTCAATAACTTTTTCTCGTGTGAATTATGATAAGCACTTCCTTTCCGCTGCTTGGAATTTATCTGCTTTAGTCTTTAGAAAGTTCCTCCTCGAGCAGAGTGCGAAGAGTCGATATTAAAAAGGTGACACAAACATGTTGTGGTGGGTGCGAGCGTCGGTAACACAATTTCACTTCTAAACATTTAGGTAGGCACTTTTAAACTGATAATGCGAATTAAATTAGCTAAATAAGCAAATCTGTTTACGCTTATTACGAGAAACAGAGAGATACGGCTGAACGAGGCACTTTTGCCAAGTAATTTCGCAAAAATTGCATCGCATGCTCGTGACATTCACAGTGGGTAGCATTCATTAATTTTTCTGGAACATCTGGATTCCCGATGGAGAGAGAAAGTAGAATAATTTGGCGCTGAGAATTCTGCGACACTCGAGTAAATTTTTCATGTGTGGCTGCTGTTGCTTTTAATGATTTTGCCATTTAGTCACAGGAGGTAGTCAAGCGATATTTTTTTAAGTTATTACAATAGCAACAAGTTGTAAAATAAACAGATATTTCCTCGTTTTGCTCGAAAACAATCTTTAAAATGAATTTTTAATGAGACCACATATGCACGTCGTCTTTAATACGTGTAGGGAAAAGAGTTATTTGAGGTTTTAATTTACTTTACTACATCAAATTGGGTCAGTGTAATTTTTTTTTTAACATTTCAACCCAACACTAACTCGATTTATAAAATGCTAACCTTTCGAATCAATTTTCTTCTAAAAAAATATAAGAGAAAAGAAGAAATTGAATTTACAATATCCTTCTGGCTTTATATAGCTGGTAGTGATAGGATATTGTAACTTATGGAGCTTTTTTCCTTTCCTTTTATCTTTTTTCTTTGTTTTTATTTATATTTTTTCATTTTTCCTCATCTCCAGATTCGATGGATCCTACAACACTTTCAGAGATTTCTATTTTTTTCTTTTTTTTTGTTATATCCCGTTTCTTCGGTTGTTGGCTTTTTATCCGTTGGCTTTGGGCCATTGGTTGTCCACACGTTGGACGTGGAAAACAATTTTAAGGAGAAACATTTCCTAGCTAGACATGCACTCTATTACCACCAATTTCCCCTCATTTTACTCGATGTGCCAAGCTCGACTGAACAGCAATTAAAACGAATCAATCGAAGAGCTTGCTTAGTTGCATTCTTTCCCACAATTCATTCTGTTACTGCCAATTTCTAGTGTGAGTGGTTTTTAAAACTTTTCTTTTTTTCTATTTCCAGAATATGAAAAACCGCCAGCTTTTCGCATAAGAAGTCTGAATTGAATATTGGATCATCTTTGCCCTTCGCTCGGACTATGAGTTGACATGATGTGCGCAGATGTTTGACCTCTTCCGGTGCAGTAGTCTGCGTTGATATGTCCTAATCGAATTTTCGAACGTCTGTTTTGAAACTTTTATTGCCGATTTGTGTTTTTAAATTGAAGAATTTTTTTGTAAAATTTTTGTTTATTATTTGGGATTATATTTTTGTTTAATCTGAAGACGATGTGAAGAGGCAAGGACAAGAGAAATTGGAAATTATCTTTTCCTCATTCCATGTACGAAGGCGGTGAAATTGAAAAGTGCAAACAGGAAAAGTGGATTTACGCCATGTTGAACTCGGTGCCATCATCCACCTGACTTAAGCAAGGCTGTCGTGTTCATTAGTTTGCTCTGCCTCTTATTGCCATGGCGACAGATCCGGCGAAGAGGGACGGCGAAGTGAATAAGGAAAGCAATTCCGTGACCAATGGAATTCGCTTATTGGAGTTGCCCGATCCCGATCGGAAGCCGGAGCTTAGAAGAGATGTGACTAACTTGAGCATTGACCAGTCTGGTCTGCAAGCTCTTCTCCCTTCTTGCATGCAAGTGAGTAATCAATTCCGAGCCGATGCAAACATCTGCTCTGTTTTCCCATACACGATTACATCTGTTGTCAACTTATGCCTGGTTATTTGAGCTTGTTTACATTTCCCCTCAGATGGACGGATTATGATGCAATTTTTCCTTTTAAAAAGGAGATGAAAACAAATTAGCATTTGAGTAATTAGGATTTCTAATTAAATACGAAACTTCAGATGACTTAGAAAGTCAAAAGTTTCTTTTTGTGGTGAATTGAATTAAATTACTCACTTGTTGGTCAGTAATTCACCGGAAAATCAATCGAAAATGCAGTGCATCAATGCATGTTAGGAATTTAATTGGTTACTGATCTAGTTTATGGTTTTTCATGATTGGACAATTACATGTCACGATGCTGTGAGCAATTCCTGCAAACAAGCACGCTTTGTTTCATCGTATTAGTCGGGTCATAAAGGTCATGGATGCTCCGCGGGGTAACCGGAGATGTCTGGTTGTATACAACATCTTTAAGTGAAATTGGAGCAACTTTAAACAATTTTTTCACTTAAATTTTATTAATTCTATTCTATCAAGAACATTTTCCCCACTCGCTCGTTACCGATCCTTCTCCTTTATCAATTATTGCTTGACACCAACGTCGTTCGTATCTAGGAAATGTGCTTTCAGCACGTTTCAGCAGAAACTCGGCCTTACACAGCTACAAACAACAATCTCGGTGGTGTCAGTAATCTCATTTTGAAACGTTGAATTATTTATTTTTTCTCTATATACACATGAAACTGATTAATTTTTATTCTTTTTTTTTTTTAATGGAAATTTTAATTAAGATTCAGAGAGACAAACACGAGTGAAGGGATTTTTATCAACAACCATTATTTGTTGCGAGTGTTTACCTTGGATGATAAGCGTGATAGTGATGTTTGTGTACACTCGACTGGTTGGTGTACAACTAGTAAATAATTTCGAGTCGTGAATTATGAAGTAATACTTTGTAAAAAGTGACAACTCGATAAGCTTCACTTTGCTACTAGATAAATGCAGTAATAAGATTTCCACCCCATATTTTTTTTATTTTTTCTAAATAAAGTGACATATTTATGGGGAAAATGTTCCCTATTATTTATAAACGTTGCTATTAACTGTAGGTGACAAACTGACAACTCATTTTTCTTCTTAAAAGTTAACTTTTTGTTTGTTTTTTCCGAGTGATTAATCTTTGTTTTCTCTATGTAAAAAACTATTTTTAGGTTACGTTTGCTGACCGAGATGTGGAATCTTTGTACAAATCATACTACTACAAAGAAAGACGAATAGATTTGCAATACTTTTTGATGATCGCCCTGTTTTTTGCCATCTTTGCCATCGTATTGCAATGTTTTCAGTCGAATGAATACCTAGTAATAAAGATAGTCATTTTGGTGGTGATTACGATATTCAACGTGGTCGTGCTGGTGCTCTGCCGATTTTTCCATCATCGCCTGCCTTCGTTCACATGGCTCGTTCTGCCGTATATCACGTGGTTTCTGTATTACCTGGAGGTAAAATTTTGATTAAATTATTTTAAAACTCTAAATCCAAATTCCAACACGATTTTCCCAGCTAAAAAACTGTAAAATTTTTGCATTTTTCTGTCAGAATTTCAGTCTTTGTGCAAATATTTTACAGATTTCGACGTTTGTGGCTATTTTTTTGGAAAAAGTTTTGCAAAATTTAATTCTTTTACAAAAAGTTTACAAAAAAAAAAAGTTGGTCAAACTTTTGCAAAAATTTACAAAGTATTTTTTAGCTGATGTGAGTTGGAATGTTTTATTCGAACCTTTTGTGAGTTTTGTCGGTTCTTTTTAATATGATTTATTTTCTGTTTTGATTTGTAGGTGGTTTTTGACGGTTTGCTCAATGACATCTTTTCAAAATCGGGCGACTTCCTGCCATGATTTCTGCTGGGCACGTACATGACTTACGTTTTTCTCCCGCTGCGTGTACAATATTGCCTGCTGCTCAATGTGGTGGCTCTAGTAGGACATGTCATCATCGCTGCAGTCACTGCTAGCCCCAAAGACCACGAAATTAATGAGGTAAGAACGATTAGAAAAGGACTTTGCAATCTTGGCAAGGTATCTATAACACTGAAATTAAATTTTAATGTGATTTTAAAGGTGATCAAAGGAAAAATCTTGGCATTTTACTCCTGACAATGCAATTTTTTTTTAATTCCTTTATTTTTTTTTTCCTCGTGAAATACTTAATGTGTTTTGGGAAATTTTAAATTGGATCTTTTAATTTCATAATTACTCGTGTCGAATTGATTTTTTATGTTTTGTTTTGGAAGTGAAAACTGATAGATTTTTCCTTTTCTTTTTTTATATATTAATTGCTCGAAACAAGAAATGACGGTCATCAAAACGAGACAATAAAAAACATCAATCATAATTAGCGCGTTTGATGAAAGTTTTTATTTTTCCGTGAGGAATGAAGTACGAGAGATTTTTATTGATTAATTTTTATTACTTAAAGCAGTATGAAAAATAAATTTCATTTCTTTTTATGGCTTAAGCTAGTAAGCAACACTAATTAGTGGTTGCAAAGCTGCTTTTAATTTTATCTCACGAGTCCCCTTTGGAAAATGTTCACCTCAAAAGTATTAAACGGATGAAGTTTGTGGTTTGAAAAGGAAGGAAAAAAAATAGGCTTTTTGTAGAATGAAGTCTCGCAGTAATTGCATCTTTCCATCATATTAAAGGTGTTGGTTATTATAATTTTTTTCCCCTTTTTGGAATATTCATCTTTTTATTATTTGTCTTTTTACGTTGCATTAAAGGTGAAGGGATGTAATAAAGTGTTTTGTGATTTTATTATGGACCGGTGGGCGATTGAAAAATTTTTTTAGATTAAATTTTGAGTGACTTATGGGGAATTAGTAATTGGTTTTAGTGATGTAAGTTACAAAACAATTTTGTTTGCTTACATCAACCTAAAAGCTTTTTGTTATGGCTTTATATAAAATGACGTGCTCTCGTGTGACAATACATTTAGTGTTGGTGCTTATGCCTTAAAGGAAGGAAGTTTATAAGCTTCGAGTTTTATGTTGCGAGACGTGTTTCTGGTGCGATGGGTTTTTGTTAAAAAAGAAACATGCAATGCTGTATAGGTACTATAATGCAAAGGTTCCTGTAATGAGGAAGTGATTTACCTACTTACGAGGAAGAAAATTATGCCCTTGTTTGGTACTAAACAAAGGTGGGTACACGTTAGGTAGATGAGAGGAATGAAGCAATGCCCGATTTATTTAATCGATTTGCCTTATTTTAAAATGATTTCAAATTCCAAATGTTTTGAAAATATTGATTATTTCAGTGTGTTATCATTATCAAGATTACATTGAAGTCACTGATTTGTATATCGATGATAGCATTCAGCTAGTGTGTTGATGGTTGGAACCCCCTAATTTGATAATGGAGATTGTATTCCATTTGGAAAACTATACATTATTTGTTTGTAGAGAATCGGTTTGTTGTTGTCAGTGCCACTTATTTCCATGACATGTGTGCAGTGTATGCACAAACTGCAGAAAAAATGGGCACTTGCTACAAAATTGTGCTCCCATTTTCTGCACAAGGCTACGCAGAAGTTATGTACAAATTGTGCACAAAATGCACAAATTATATAGACACAACGACTATGTATAAATGTAGAATGTGCATAATTTTGCAGAACTATTTTTGTATGGACTGCTGAAATAACACGTGTAACCCACGATGTGGCAGCTGTAGATCCCCAGCTGAAAAAGTTTGTAAAAATTTTGCAAATTATTTGCATAATTTGCGACTTTTTTGAAAATATGTTACAAATTTTGATTTTTTATGAAAGATTTCAACATTAATATGCAAAATTTTTACAAAGTTAAATTCCAAAGGCTTTCAATGTAAAATTTATATAACATTCTTTGCTAAATGTTTGCAAATATTTTTTAGCTGGAAAGGATTAACAGATCGGGTGGCATGGAACAGGAATCTATCGATGCGCATCTAATTTTAGTCAAAAAATTAAGATTGAGAGCATATTGGTAGAAAAGAAATTTCATTATATTTTTTCCAATAAAAATATTCTCGTAAATTCAAAGTCTTCGATTTTTAATTATAAAATAAAAGTTTTTGAAATAAGGGGTAGTTTTCAATATCTACCCGATTGCTTTCCCGCAGTACTTTCAAATGGGATGGGATTGAGTCTTTTTTCTGGGAAATGCCAATTTATAATTTCTACCAATCGAGTACTCTCTCGTTTTACAACTCGAATGCATCTACAGATTACTATTCGTACAAGTTCCCAAACTTAGCTGATTAAGTTTTTAATTAAAGAAAGGAATATTGCCCGGCTAGATTTAGTCAAATTAATTTTAATCATACACAAGTTAATGAAAACCTACAAAGAGAGTTAAACGCTGGTAATTACATTTGCTCAGGAGGTGAATAAAAAATAATAAAAAGAAACCAATCAAGTCTTCTAGATTTCCCAAATAATGCCAATCAATAAATTAATTATTATTCAAATTCAAGCACGATTATGATTGCAATTACACAGAAGTAAAAAGATAAAATCCATTTCCAATCTCGATTCAAGTCGAAGATGATTTTTTTTGAATAAATGGAGAAAAAAGTTTGTGCAAACACGAGATTTAATTAAATTTCACCATTAGCATCCCAATTGGCTTAGAAATTTCTCAAAGAAACAATTATTTTTCATCCCACATGCTTTGAATAAATAATTAAATTAATAAAAAAAATGTTTTCATATTACTCTATTTGTGCTTCGACGATTGTATTTGGGTTTAACTTTGTTTATGAGTCGTAACGACGTCGCTTCTGTTATCTCTGCGACGTAAACAAGAACATTTCCCTATAATTTGTTACCACATTTTGTACTCCTCAAACTCCATTTGAATGACATTTATCTCCGACCGAAATTTACAAATAAAAATTTATTATTTTATTTTTTTTTCATTTAAATTCCGCCATTAAGAATCGTCTGGCTGTCTCAATCACCAAGGTTAGAAAATTTTAGAATTTACCTTGTTACCCAATGCTATGACGAATCCGTGGAGACTTCAATAGTACAGTACAGTTGCTTCGAAGCGTTTCTGCAGCAACCAATCGTATCCAAGCTGGAAATATTCTCTTACTGATAAACAAATATTTCATCCATTTTGAAAAATTTAGAAGTTTTAAAAAAAAAATTCTTTCTAGCAATAATCGTTCATTTACGCTTATCGTCTCACTATATTTGCTCTTCCGCAGCGTGTTTGCAGTTCGAAACATCTTTTGAAATTGTGAAATCCACTTTTGTGAGTGAAAAGCACTTTGCTAAACTTTGAACAAATTACGTTGCGTGCGCCATTCACATTGGAAGAAAGATGCAGGCCTCACTTTTCATTTATTTTTCATCCGCCGCTTTTAGTGTGACGCCCTCATTCTTTTTTAAATGTGCTTGCTGCCATCTAATTTCCCCTCGAGGATGCGTATATTTTAAAACACGGCCATTAGGCTGAAAAGTTTAGGGAATGGATGAAAGGATGGAAGGGAAAAAATTGCTCGAATTATTTCATTGATTTTGAATGTTGTTTCGTTGGGGATCCACTAATTTAAAGCGAAATCTTGTGTAATTCCAATGCAAATGCATCTGGAAAGTAGCTTGTTGGGTCTATGCACTGGAACGAGTTGCTATGACGATGAAAGTAAATTGAAGTAGATTGGCTGTCGCATCTTGAAATAGATGATCCGTGTCTTTTTCAAATGTCATCATCTATTTTTGCATTTGATGCATATCATTTTTAATGATGGGGCCTGTTTCCTTTTTTTTATTATGTAGATAATTCTGGGTTTTGTATTTTTACTTTATTGGGTTCCCAGAGGAGGCTTCTTTGGCCAATACTACCTTATTGGGTAAGTGCATTTGGAAAATGCACCATTAGGCCCAGTCAGTAGATACAAGTAATTTGAGTACTGTCCATCAATTAATGCAGGGAAACTTCAAGTTAGGGGCAACTAAACATCGTTTTTCTTGTTTTGCAAAACAAATAAATAAATTCTGAGATTAAACCCTGAGTCTGAGCCTAGTGGTCAGATGGGTAATTGCCCAAAGGGCCTATAGGTAAAATTGTGTTGATAAAATTGATTTGTCAGAAGCCGATCATCCAATACCTGCTGGAATTTCAGTACGGCAAGGAAAGAGCATCGTCAATTTAGCTGACTTGTTGTGAAGTTCACTTAATTCAGGAGCAGCAATTAAGTAATTGTTTGTATTACTTCTTAAGACACACACTTTTAGTGAAGCTTAAGCATGATTTTTCTGCCTTATTCTATTTGCTACCATGTAATCTTCACTCCTTGCAACACTCGACCTAATGTTGGCACTACACTGTGACAATGACAAATCACTAATCAATGCTATTTTTTACAGTAAACGCGTAAAAAATAAACAAACAAATCAATTTGTAACAAAAAATGTATCTTTAATGTTATAGAGAGTAAATATATTTTACAATTTCAATGAAACTAAACCTAATAATAAGATAAAATCAATTTTGGGATGCAACGCAACTAAATAAACCTTTCATCAAATCTTATTTGATTTGGCCTGGCTTTTATAAATTGAAAAGTCGAGTAAACTTTAAAGCAAACAAGGTGCAGAGCATAGCATGCAATAAATCGAATCAGTCGAGAGTAAAAGAAAAACGTTTTTCAAAATAAATAACCTACGGTTCAGTTTTTTATTCCCTCCCTTAAGCAGACGAATTCCAAATGGATTTAGATATTCGTCTTCAAAATCCAAGTCACATTTTCGAGTTGCTCGTGTGAATGCCAAATGATTTTTTTTTACTGTCTGCTTTCTAATATTGGCACATGGCACTTTATCATTTCCAACCACGAAGGAATAAATGAATTTTGATCTGTGATGTCTCTTACTTCGGGTAATGTTATTCGATTAGAGTTATTTCTTGAAATTTATAAGGTTACGGTACGATTTTTCCGACACGGGATGAATTTTTTATCGTGACACTGTGAATATTTGATTTATCGAATTATTCATTTTTAATTTAATGGATTTAATTATCACCTGTGAAAAATCCTTTGGAATATTTATTTACTCCACTTGTAAAATATTGATAATTTCATTTACTGCAGTGTTGAGAAACTGTGTTGAGAATGTGGATGAATTTTATATTACAATGTACGTACCTATATTATGAAGTGGCAATGTATAGATTTATTAAAAATGGATCTTATTGATTACTTGGAACTCGTGTTCGGCTATTGTATGCTGTAGAAACTTAGTGGGCTTCTGAAACAAGGGAACTTTAATGAGCAAGTGAAAGAAAACCCCTTACAGCACTTATTGTGTATTCCAATTGTTTTTTTGCTAATCAGAAAAAGGGATAATTGAATTTTTCAAGAAATTAAGGTATAATTGAATTTCTCCTTCTTGACGTATTGATTATTTTATTCGAAAACTCGTCACGAAAAGAAAAAAGAAAAAAAAAACGAATTGTTTTTACCAGGCAAATTTGAATTAAACTTTTGGAATTTGGAAGAGAATTTGAAAAATAATTAGCCCTGTTTTGAGTTGGTGCCAATCAAAAGCAATTTAAGGCATCCTTGTCACTTTTCTAGTGTTTATTCAATTAAACTGTCAATTGCAGTATATTTTCTGCATAAGACGAAACGCAAAACCACGTTTGGTTTTATCAGGTGATTAAAAGAAGACTGATTTGACATTGACGGTGACTGACGGGCTAAATGTCTCGAGATTACACGTTTTGCAGTTTGAGAAAATCCAGAAAAGTTCCGTAGGCTCTGAACTTTTCGATGCATCAATCAAAAGTCGAGGGTTATTTGAATTTAAAATGAAAACCGGAACTTTTTATCAGGAAAGAAAAAAAGGTCGAGCCAATCTGCAGTAAATGCAAGTATGGCTGCCTTTAACCTTTTATTGGAGGCCGAGTTCAAATAAATTTAGCAATTCAAAACTAGGAAATTACATTTTCACTCAAATTGCGATGCATTGCCCATTGCCGTTCTGGAGTTAGTGAGAGATTTTATACTCGTGTTTTATTGGGTATGGAAATTGTTTCCGCAAGACTTGATTGTGTCTACTGTTTGCGTCGGTACATAGGTTAAAGAGATTTTTCTTTAGATTTGAAAGTAATTGTACGAGTATCTGGCACATACCAATTGATCAAAATAAAATTCACGATCGATAAACATGGTCGATGAACATGCGCGACTAATTATGTATGTAAGCAAGATTGAATTCGATTAAAACGAGCTAAAGGGTTAGAGGTTTAGTTTTTGCATGTAATAAACAATAATTTAGCAAATAATCCAGTTAGAAGGGGAAAAAAATCCAAACAACACGTAGAAACGAGACACAACTGCTCGGAAGGTTGCCTCAGAGACATTGATCTATAAATATTTATGGATCAATGGTCCCGACGACCCCCGAACCGATGGCAATTCCGTTTGTCGAGTTCCTGCCCACGAGAATTTACATACGTATCGACTGCATTTGTTTGTAAAGTCAAAGTTTTAGTTGTCGAATTTATTTCGTACTTGTACTTGTATACTGTATAAGGAAGCAGACATTTGTTTTTTGTTTATACAAAGTATTTATTTATTTATTTTTCCAGATTGCCGCAAATATCTCGTTGCTGTTGGGAGCCAATATCTTGGGCTGGCTGGCTTATTTCTTCGCCGACAAACGACACCGAAAAGCCTTTTTGGAAGCGAGGCAAACACTCGAAGTGAAATTGGTTATAGAAGAACGGTCTCAAGAACAAGTAAATTGCGCTTTAGCTTCCACTATCATTTCCACTTTGTTTGTTTTACTTCTAATTCTTGTTTATACGTGTTTCGTTTGCCTTTTTTCTCTTTAAAAAAAAAGTTATACTTTTCTTTCTGTGCTCATTAATATCGTCACTTTGCAGCGTGATTAATTTCCGTCGTATATCTCATTACTCTGCGGCTAACTTGGCGCCCTTAAATAACGAGTTTTATATCAAAACCCACCCAATTTCAAGTCGAATTAATCCATATAGTTAAAGCTTCGGCTTTAAGTAACCGACAGACCGAAAGCTGATAGTTTATTAGCACTAATAAGAAAATTAAGAAAAGTCATCTTTTTTAAAAAAAAATTTGAAATTCTAAGTAAAATGATTAGATGATTAAATTAAAATTTAGTAATTAGTGTGTCATTTCAATTTCATAATCAAGTTTTAACTAATGAAGGATTTAGTTTCTTTATTAATGTTGTTGATGGATGTAATTAAGACGACGAAGGGCTGGAGTAAATCTTATTTGATTTGTTAACTGAGTTTGGGGTGAGTGAAGATGATGTAATTAACTAAAGTTTACGAGCGCGGCAGGAAAATTCACTCAGTATTGGCAGGAATTTAAAGAAAAACATTAAATTAAGGTCCTTAAATCACTCTTTCCTCACTTCTGAGGATTTTCGGGAGAACCTAGCGCAGTGCAGTCGTTATTTTTGCATGCAAATTTAATTTTGACTAATTTTCTTTTACACTTTTCGTGTCAAAAGTTTCACTTCACCACCGAATGTAATATTTTTATTTCAACTTGTTTCGCAGGAACGACTCCTCCTCTCCGTTCTACCTCAACATGTAGCTGCAGAAATTCGCAGTGACTTGGGTGCAGTTGTGGAAGGGCAATTTAAGAAAATTTATATGAGTCGACACGAAAATGTCAGGCAAGTTAAACACTACACGGTCATTTACCAAAAGAAGGTGTTAATTAGTCGCTTTTAGAAAAAGGTTAAAAAGTTAAAACTCGTGTTGTTTTCGCAACGATTTTCCTTAATGGCACAAACAGCAGAGAGAAATAATGAATTCGATCGAATAAAAAGTCGATGAGTTGGAAAAAAATTAATAGCGATATTAAATAACTTAATTAAAAATCTTGTTGAAAAAAATGACGAGCAGAAAGATGTTGACATTTTGTGAGAACAAAAGAAAAATTGTTTACGCCGCCCTGCAAAATACGTGTTGACATTTTATTGGGTTGTTGGTGTTACCCTTTGAGTTCATTAGTTCCCATCGTTTTCTAATTCTCATCCAACTTGTTAACTTCATTTCCTGTCTGCAGAATTAATCGCACTTGCCGTTGAAACAGGAAGAAAAAGTCACGTTAAATTGTCATGTGGCCTTTTTAACTTTATAAAAACACATTGAATGCATTATAGGAACAAAAAACAGAACAGAAAGAAAAACATTTTAATCTGACTGACATTTATATAAAAATATATTTATATATTTTGGCTCGGTCTGTGCAAGATTATAATAAACCCATATAAGAAGAGTTTTTTCCATCAAACTAAGTCCTTTTGTACCATTTAACCTTTATAAAAGAGGAAATGCGGATATTTTTCATCGCTTTATGGCATGAGGTTTTCATTACATGCAAGCAAAACTAACTTGGCCTTCTGTAACTATCATTAGCAGCAAAATATGTTTACTTCCTGCAAAAAATAAGAGGGAAAAAATCGAGTTACTATTTTACTGCCACTTAACTGTTACCACTAATTGACGATTTTTATGGGAAAATGGTGATTGTTTTATGTTTTTGTTTGTGCCTTTTAGTTTTAATTTTCTTGGAGAGAAAAAAAATAAACGTCAAGTGCAATTTATCCGTAAAGCTTTGTTGATACTTGTCGGATAGGCTTTTAAATGAACGATGAGCGTGACAACTATTGGCCTGATATATACATTGGCCACTAATTTATCAATGCAAGTTAACGTTTCGCTCGACTTTATTAAAATAGTTGCGCGTTTTCCATGGCTTGAAATATTGCATGGCGTCAAATGGAGTTTATGCAAAAGTTTTCGACTGCATAAGGAGAATGTAATTCGACGTTCCCTAAAAATGGGCCAAAATGTGGCAATATACTAGAGGCATTGAATCAGCGTGCCATAAAGCTGACAGTTCTGGCTCTACAACTTGTGACCTCCAAGCTGTTTGGCCCTTTGCCCATTGAAAAGAAAAAGGAATTGTTTGCTGTCCAAAATACAAGACGTTTTGACAAATGAACGAATTCCTGGCTTCTGTCTGCCTTTTCTGATCTTCACTTTTCTGCATTTGCATTGATTTAAAGCTGCTGGTATATTATTATTTTTTAATTATTTAATTATTAAAATGAAATTTTCTTTACATTGCCCTCTCTTTGTGCCCTACTTTATTATAATTAAATCCTATTCAATTAACTAGCTTTCTTTTATACCCCATTTACCCTAGTCGTTTATGAAGGAAACTTAAGTGGTGGAACCACCTGGGCCACTGGGGCCCGCAGCTTGGTCAATATTTTGAGTCTGAGACACTAAGGGGAGAATGCAAACTGATATATCATTCTTGGATGGGAATTACCACAGCGAAAGCGATAGGAAAATATTTTAATCATTTATCTCATTACCTAATTACTAACCTAATGTCATCAGGGGAAAGTGGTGCTTTACTCTGCAAAGTGCATTCAGTAGTAACCGCACGAATGTTTTCCTCTGCTGCGCATTTCAGAAAAGGAACTTTCTGTTTCTCAACAACTTTTCTTCGTTACTCACACAGTTCTTTACTCGAGTTAAGAACAAAAGCGATTACTGTAAGTTTGTGCGCAGCTGCAGTCTTGGGTATAAATTGAATGGTGGAAGCCGTAAAATACTCTTTGTTTATTTAGCTACTGCGAGCGTATAAAATATTAACCTTATTAACAAAACTGCAGTCGGGTAATCTGTTTAATGAGTTGAATTATTATTAAAAATAACACATGGGAGCTGTGGGAATAATCCATTGAAATTGAAGATGATGACTACTGTCTAGTAGTATTGAGTTTTGTAGTTTAGCAATGTTTAAAACATGTACAATTACTAAAATTTATAACTGTGCACTCTACAAACGTTATAACTCAAAACAAATTGAATTAACTCTTTGAATTTATTTCACTTAGACTTTTTTCAAATAATTTCTCGGAATTTGCTCCATTTATCTCTTAATTTACGTATTGAGAAATGTTTATGTCACGTCCGAAAAGCCTGCCCTATTTTTCACACGAGATATATCTCCTTAATTTCGCACACAAAGCACGTTATCTTTTAAATCGCTCGAGTCGAAAATTTGTCAGTATTAAGAACTCGACTTTTCCGAAGCAATACAAAAGAGCCTCTTCTCTCTTTTAATGTGATTTTTTATCCTTGCAGCATTTTATTTGCTGACATCGTCGGCTTCACTGCAATCTCGTCCACTTACCCTGCTGCTGAACTTGTAAAAATCCTGAACGAGCTCTTTGCTCGCTTCGACAAATTAGCAGAGGTAGGTATATGAAGTTACTCGAAAGCATTTTCAATTTAAGAGTCATTTATTGGTGCAAACTAATCCTTCGTTTAAGCTGCACATTGTGTTTGAACTAAGCCGCGCACTCGAATTCAATTTTCTTTCTTCGTGTTCGTAATGAGAGTCGTTTGCATGCATTGACTGACAGCATGAAAAGAACCTTAGAGTCAAACGTTAATCTACTAGTATATTTGGCAACGCACCCAGGGAAATAGTTTTATGAGGATTTATACACTATGAATTTAGATCTTAAATTTTCACACAAAAAAAAAATAAAGTAATAATAATAATAAAGAAAGCCGCCTTGGAAAGTTTAAATCGAAAAGAAATTTAAAGAGTGTTTTGTAATTTTCATTTCAATTCAAGGCTGCTGACTATACAGTTTGGTCGATATTTTTTTATTCTTTTTTATTAAAACACGTTACCGCGTATACTACCATGTACGAAATTAATATTTTACCGTCGTGGACGCACGAAAGAATGGCCGGCAGTACCTCGCAATACCTTTACACATAAAATTCCCCCATATCAGAGTTATATCAACTTGTTATTACTTTCATCAACCACAAAAAAGTGTATGTGACCAAATAAAATTGCAGCTTCGTCGCTTCCGTTGAGCAATCGGTGGAGATTAAGAATGCAAATGACACGATATGAGAACAGAATTGATGCGCAGTCGACCACATTGATGAAGGAATTACAATTTTAGCGTGGTTGAGAATAATATACATATTTAACTTCCTCCACGAGGAAGGAAACTGGAGTTTCTCATCTCTTTTCATCGTTTTTTCTTTTTCCCCCATTGAAATTTAAAATTTTTAACAACGGTTCTGCAAAGGCAATTTATTTTTTTGTTCTGTTTCTCTTGTTTTCTAAAACGACTGCATAGTACTGTACAATCAAGCAAAGTTTTTTTTGCCTCTTTGCTCACTGAATACAAATAAGTGCAAAATAGTCGTGTAGTTTAGTAAAGAATATTTACATTTATTTTTTTCTTTGTTGTTTAAAAATGTATATTTAAATCGTGGCACTTAGAGCACACCTTTAAAAAGGAAATGAAAATATGCATGCCTCGACGGACTTGTTTGTCGTCATTTGCAAGTTATTCAGTTGTCGTTTTATACGCACGATAATAACGGAGAAATATTCACCGAGGAGGCATTTTGTGATTCTCTGATGAGCACTTAAACACTGAGAAGTACTCTTCTTTTGAGCTCATGTCTCAGCATGGTCTGGTGATAAGTGTCAACCAAATGAAACTCGTTTTTTTCGGTTTTGTTTCTTGACAGAAAGTAATAATAACTACAATCTCGTGTTTGTGATTACATTCCACTTGGTTTTTTTTCTTCTTTTCGTTCTACAGTACACTGACTGTGACAAGCAAAATTTAAAGAAAAAATATTTTTATATCTGTATTTTCTGGACAAACAACTGACAGCTGACAAATTGTTTTTTTATTTAGCGTTCTGAATGTATTTTTTCCGTACAAAGAAATATGAAAAAAAATTTGAACGAAAAGTTGAAATAGTCTTTTTCTTTTTCTTATATTTATTTTGTTAGCTCAAAAGGTTGAGTAAACAAAAAAAAAATTGACTGAATGTTTGTTTTATTCATCTCTACATTTTTTGGATGTTTTTCATTTTATTTTTCTTAGAAATTCCATCAATTACGAATCAAAATCCTAGGCGACTGTTATTACTGCATCAGTGGAGCGCCTAAAGAAAGACAAGACCACGCAGTGCTGTGCGTGCACATGGGTTTATCAATGGTCGAAGCCATTAAGTATGTTTATGTGACAAAAACAACATTAAAAAATAAAAAATGTGTATTTTTTATTTTTTATTTTATATTCAATGTAAAAAAAAGTTGTGTTGTTGACCTTTGACCGTTTCGTGTTGTTTGCAGATATGTTCAGCAGAAGACCAAGACAGCAGTAGACATGAGAGTGGGCATCCATACAGGAGGGATTCTGGCTGGTGTTCTTGGCCAAAGGCAATGGCAGTTTGACGTGTACAGCAAGGATGTGGAGTTAGCCAATAAGATGGAAAGTGGTGGTCTGCCAGGGTGAGTGTTTGCAAAGGGTAAACACAACAGAACAGCAGTTTGTGCACAGTCATCACTCAATTCAATTGATGGAGTCGAATTGAACTTTTACTTTGCTTTTGTTTTTCTTATATATTTCCTCCTTAACATATTAAAAAAGCCATGATTCATAAAACTTTTGGCATTTCCATCATACTTGACAGCCTAGTTTTTGTATTTCATATTAATCACCAAGATAAAAAACTTTTTTGTGGATAAAACTTTAATCCAAGAGAGAAAAAGAAAGAAGGAAAAGGAGAAAAAAAAATTGTAATTTTTTTTCTTCGTGTTTAACAAGGATTTTCTCCTTTGGGTAGTGAATTTTAATCAGAAGTATAATGTAAGGTTTGTTGGGCCCAATAAATTTGAAGCCTATTTGTATGCAAAATTGCTCAAGGATAACGAGAAGGGAATGTTGTCTCATTGGATTACCGAATACCGTGCAAAGCAATTTGTTTGCAAATGCGGAGACCGGAATTGCAAAGATTAACACTAATTAACCTGGTAATCTCTCATTCAACCTCGACAATTATAGATAACTTGATGCTTTTGTGATTTGTGTGTTAATGTTTTGAGTTTAACTGGAATCGCTCGATTTATCGAGTGTTTATTTACCCGGATTTTGGTTAAATAAGCAGTTATCGAAACTACTTATTTACCCAAAATAAAACAACAAGCGTTGTTATATGAAACTTCCTTAATGAGTCTTATGCGTAATTGGTGTGCAGCAAAGTTGACGATAATAGCTTAGGCGTGTGTGCAATTTGATTTTAGCATGATCTGACTCTGTTTACGGAAAAGCAATGCTTGTGTTATGGCGTTGTGCCAGTGTCAGACGAAACTTTTCCCAAATGAAAACTGCATCATTTAAAACAGAGAAAAAAAAAAAACATTATACTTTGTAAATATCGTCCTGCGTGTGAAACCTCGAGTTTTTACTTCCCCCTCTCATTTTGTTTAAGGGAATTAAAGTAATAGGACAAGTGTATATTTTAATTAATTTTTTCTGTTTTTTTATCTTTTTTGTTTGCGGTGACAGAAAAGTTTAATTAAATTTGAAACAAACAAAGTAAAGGAATTTAAAAAATTAATTGGAGCCATCGGGAATTACCTAAAAGTTAAAAAATATAGAGAGAAAATATCTCCAGAATTTTGTCAATAAATTCCCCAAATAATAGAAAGAGAGATGAGTTATGTCAAAGAATAAATTCCAATTAATAATTATTTTTCTGAAGGACGTAGCAATTGATCAAAAATTGCTATAAAAAGAAAAACCATAAATAACGAGTCATTTGTCATCCTTTTTTCTCCCCCCTTCGTTTCCCTTTCTTTTTTGTCGTCTTTTCTTTTTTTGTTGTAAGGATTTTATATTTCAAAGCTGGATTTAGGTATCCAGGTGAAAAATCACGGCCTTGAATTATCGCTCACAATTGCTCCTGGAATAATAAATAGGAAATAAATCCTAATCTTAAGCCGGCAAATAAATTTATGTTGTTTACAACGATTGTAGCGGCGAGATTTTACGAGTTACTGCCGACAACTTCAAATATTACTATTAATAGTTTGCCATTATACTACAAGTTATATCCCCTTTCAGTGAAACTAATTTCTACATTGCAACCGTGATTGGAACTCCAAATCCCTTCTCTTTCTCTCCACCATCCATCCTCCATTTCCTCTAAACTTGGGGATTATCGTTTACTTTCTGCGATTGTGCGATAAAAAAAACCGATGGCATTAATTTTCTATTTACTAAAAGTTTTCCTGCTTTTTGTTGATGGTGTAGGCGTGTCCACATCTCAGAGAAAACCCTTCGATATCTGAACGGCGAATTTGAAGTGGAGCCTGGAGATGGTGCATCGAGAGAGGAGTCCATTAAATTGGCTGGATTGAGAACATATTTCATTGTCAAAGTGCTGAAAGCGGTAAGAAGCAAACATCCATTACTGAATTTTACATTTTTTCCTCTCTTCCTCGTCCTTCTTTTTGTTAAAAATGTTATTGATAGTCATTATCCTAATGGGGCCTGTTGAAAATTATTTTTATAGTATCCCGAAGGGACGATGGACGTCAAAGCAGGCGTCGATGGTGAAACTGCTGACCATCGTTCGAGCATAGAAGAGGTAAATGGATGAGATAATTAAAATCTGTGGGGCAAAAAAAAATGTTGAAATCGAACGAGTTTATTTAAATAGCTTCTAAATAGAAGTTTGAACTATTAATAGTGTATGGTGGTTATTAATAAACCGTACCGTGTGCAGTAGTGCATGTAAAGGTTGAAGATCACGAATTGAATTACTGATGATGTTAATGATGATGATGATGGTGAATTGCGATAAAGGTTATTAAATTTTCATTACTGGGGGTACCAATTCCTTTATAAAATTTGGGAACTCTTCCAAAATCGAAATGAAGTCATTGTCATTTTTGGCACAGAAAGTACACGCCAACGCCGATGTTTGCAAATTGTCATTAACGAGTTCTGCGGTAGGCAAAACTTGATCCGTTCAAAATTCAACTTTATGTGTGAAAATATTCGAAAACAATCGCGCTCCAATTACGATCGAAGCAGAGATAAAATGGAATTGGCAATCATTCCGACTGCAGGATCAATTGCCCCCCCCCCCCTCCCCCCAACCCACAAAAAAAAATACGTGACATTCATTTTATTTCTTTATTATCATGAATTTTTTTAAGGCGAAAGAAGATACCACCATGTTACGTGATGCTGAAGCTGCTGGACCGGAAGAGGAATATAGGAGAAGGCTTTATCAAGAGTTGATTGATTTGGGAGAGCGCAGGTTGATCTACCGTGTGAATAGAGGCAAGACGTTGGATAATATTGACTTAAAATACTCTTTTCTTTTGCTTCTATTTTTAGTACGCTCTCAAAAACTGCCAATCCATTGACACTTTGTTTTAAACAAAATGTTTTGGAAGGAGAATATCAGATTCACAATGGGAACGAGAGTGGAGTAAGCATCGTTTCCGCTCCCATCGTCTTTATTTTTTGTTCGTTTGCGCAATTTTGGATCTTACCGAGGTAAAACCGCGAGTTTTTCGCCATCACCGGTTCCCTCCTGCTCTAGTTAGCGATGCAATTTCGTTTTATACCCCGTTATTAAAGCGCCCAAATGGTAGATAATTTATATACTAAAGGTTGGTGCGATCCGTGTCATAATAAAATTGGGAAAACTTAATTTACAGCTAATTTATGACGACCTTTGAGTGCTACGATTGCGACCTTAATAAAAAAAAAATTGTAGTGTCAGTCTTTTTACGATTATTCCTTCATATATCAGTTTTTATTCGGTATAATCTCTGGGCTCGATAATAAGATTTTTCCTGTGGATTTGTATTAAAAAGTTGTGTATTTATGTTTCTATAGTGACGCCAGATTTTATGGTGTCATTCTAGAGACGTCAGAACCGGAATGAAATTACATTTTGTATATTTATTTTTATATTTTTTTTCCTAATGATTTTTCAGAAATACCGCTTCCTTGGTAACATTTTTAATTGGTCTCATAACTCTTTCTGTCATGACAGTTGCCTCTCTAGCTCCATCAGCACAAAAGGTATACTTTTTTTAAATTTTGTAAACACATTTATTTTGATTATATTTATGTCTCATTTTTTTTTCTTTTATTTATTCAGGCATTTCCACATTTTCTCATTCGGTTGGGACAAAACATCAATAATGATTTTTTCATGCGCCATCTGTGGGCTGCTGCAGCTATGTTGCTGTTATCTTTGACTAATATTTTAGATATGGTTTGTTAATGATTTAATTAATTTCGAGTTTAATTTAATGTTGATTTAATTTTTTTTTAAATTTTCCAGTTCTTTTGCAATGAAAGTATGAATATCGAAAGTGCTCTAGACCCAACATCGGAGTGTCACTTACCACAGTACTTCAGTGATTTTGCCGTCCTCACACTAGTGGCCATCACAGTTTTAACGCAAATTAGTCATGTAGTCAAATTCGTCATTACTCTGGCTGTAACAGTCATTCACTGCTATTTAAATATGGATAAATTAACTATTGCTTTCTTAGTCTCTGACCATCACATATACGGATTAAGGTGAATTAATTTTTTCGATACAATTCTGGTCCACGTAGTTTCGCAAGTGCTAAGGATGATTCGGAATTCTGTCAGCATGGGGATTCCAAATATTTATGTCCCAAAGTTTTGTAAATGTGCGAAACCACTCGAAAATAGCATTTTTTGCAAAGATACATCACAGTTGGTTGCACACATCTGCAGGACTTTGAACATGAATATTCGGAATTCCCACGCTGAGAGGATTCTGAATCACTCTACGAGGATCAGAATTGTACCATATTTTTCCCTAAACTTATGACTTATAATTTTTATTGAATTATTTCAGTTCTGAAAATTTAGTTTCGAGGAAATATATTTTGTCGCTAATTATTTTAACGATCGCTATCGGACTTATAATCATAAACTACCACGCAAGTTACTTAGCACTGGATAACGAAGCATAAATAACATTTGATTTATTATATTTAGACGGAGGTTATTGCGAGGCAAGTGTTTCTTTGGAAACAAGTGCTGGAAGAGCAGAAGGAAACTGCAACTAATATGAAACAGAAAAACGAAGCTCTTGTATATAATATTTTGCCACCCCACATTGCCACTCATTTTTTGGGATCCACCAAGAAAGACGAGGAGTTGTTGAGTCAGAATTACTCTCACGTTGCCGTTCTCTTTGCTTCGATGCCTAATTTCTCAGATTTTTACACTGAGGATACAGTTAATAAACAGGGTTTGGAATGCCTACGGTTTTTAAATGAAGTCATATCTGATTTTGATGCTGTAAGATCAAATTTTACTTATTTTAAATTGATGGAGTTTATACCAAGATTTCCCCTTTTTATAGCTTTTAGGTGAACCACGTTACAAGGATATTATCAAAATCAAAACTATTGGGTCCACGTACATGGCTGCGAGTGGATTAAATACTCAAGAAAAAATTTCAGTAAATTTTACAGATTTAAGAGTGAAAAAATTTTTTTTTATTTTTAATTTTTTTATCTAAAGGCTGATGATCCTGTGACTGTTCAATGGGCTCATTTGGAACGGTTGACGGAGTTCGCACTAGCATTAAGAGAAACACTGCAAGGAATAAACGAGCAAAGTTTTAATAATTTTATTTTAAGAATGGGTATGTTTTTCTTAATCACAATTTTTAATAAAACAAAATTATTATAATTATTTCTCACTTTAAAAGGTATAAATCATGGACCCATCATAGCTGGTGTGATTGGAGCGCGGAAACCTCACTACGACATGTGGGGAAATACAGTAAATGTGGCCAGCAGAATGGAAAGCACAGGAAAAGCTGGCAACATTCAGGCAAATATATATGATAATTTGAAATTGGAAATTCTTGTAATAAAATTTTTTTTTACTTTCTTATTCAGGTTGTGGAAGAGACTATGACACTTCTCAAGGAATTTGGTTACGAATTTGAACATAGAGGTTTAGTGTCAGTGAAAGGAAAGGGCAAATTGAACACTTATTATTTAATAGGAAGAAATAAAATGAATGGAAAACCAAAGATAACTGCTGATATCACCAATCAATTTGACAGGAAATCCTGAAAAAAAAAGTCAAATGCTTAAAATGAACTTTTTATAAATATTTATTTTGCTCGCGACGGATTGTTTGAGAAAGTAAAAAGCGGTACCTTTGAAGAACTGATATTAAGAAAAATGAAGTTAGATGGTGAACGGGTGACTGACTTAAAGAAATTTAAGAAATTTACTTACGTTTTTTTAAATTTTGGTTACAGTCTTTATGCTTTTAGACAATGTTAAAAGGCAGCTTTTTTTCAATTTAGGTTTTCGATGACAAAAAAATAAGATGTGCTATTAATTATGCAAATAGAAGAGTTCTAAAATTGAGTTCTTTCCATGAATCCATCATTGCATGAATTTTAAACGAAATTTACCTTACTAAAATGGTTCTTTGAAACTGTGCAATCGAAGAAAACCAAAAAAAATTGTAGAATATTGTAAATTGTTATTGTAAAAATTAATTTTTAATGTTATAACAACAATTTTGTAGTGTCACGTGTGACTTGACAGTTGTTTTGAACAAATCTTCATTTGGAAGTAGTTTTAATAAGATTTTACTGGAGAGAAAAAAAAAATAACCTTATAGTGAATCTTAAATATTTAGAAACTTATTTTTAGAAATCCGTATTTCAGCGAACTGGACGAGTATGAATCGTAAAATCACTTGAAATGATATTTGTCGAACGAATTACGCACATCACCTCTAGTCACTAAAAGGACATGATATTTAAAGCGACTTTGCTCACATTTTTTTGTCATTTTATGTTTTAAAGTTTATTAAATCAAGTAATTATAAATTTACTTGTTTTTGTATATTTTTAAGTATTGTAGAAAGTTTTTAAACTACTCATGCCATTTTCATTTGACTGCTATTTTTGATTTTATCATTTTTTTTTTAAATATTGTATAAATATAATTAATTTAACCTAGGTATTTCATTTATGTACAAATGATTGTTTGCCAAATTGACTCCCATAAGCCTTACCTAAATGGCAGCAATAAAAGTCAACATTTTATTCTGTACATTTAATTTTTCCAGTTTTAAAAAAGGGGAACAAAATCTCGAGTGAAAGAAAAACAAATACTAAGAAGCCATATGTTTTTACTTTCTATATACACAATCTGTTTTGCATTTTGCTGGGTACAGAGTTTTTTTTTTTATTTTAAATATTTGTTTTTATAGAAATGCATACAAAAAAATGAATGTGTTTTATCACAGCAGCTGAAGGTATTTACTAAGCAACCAGACCCAACTGGATTCCTTTTCTTTCCTAAAAGTTAAAAACACATAAAGAAAGTCATAAAAGCTATTTGAAAAGGTGGTAAATAATAACCAGTTTTTTTTTCTTTTGTCTCAAAAGGCTCAAAAAACCTTTTCAAAGTCATCATTTGAATGATAAGTGTAGGAACCCAATTGGATAGTTTTAAGTTGTAGCAGCAATAAAGAAGAGAAATTTTGAAAACAAACTAAAAGGATCTCGTCTACTACTGTAGTCAAATGAGATTGCTACATGGCGTCCTTATCAGTAATAAAAGTAATAAACTTGTTAATTTACAGTCATATATTAATTAAGGAATGGAATAAAATGAACTAGCAATTAATAGGCATGATAAAAATTCATTTTTTTCTAGTCTATAAGTACCGTACATGATTAATTTTTTTTCTTTGAAAACTTTGAAATCAGATCTACACTTTTTTCTCCATAGAGAAACTGTACAAATATATGTTTTATTATTGTTTTGTTTATATATATATATATCTGTATTTATATATATAAATTTATATATATTGAACAATTGTTTTTCCTCTACAGAAAATTTTTTACTAGGAAAACTTAACTTTTTTTTATAAGATATGTATTTTGTAGTACCCGAAGAACATTTGCAACAATTTTTTTTCCAAGTACCCTTTTTGTCCTTAATTAACATTTCCATTCTAATTTACATATTTAACAAATGCATTACAGGTACGATGGTGTAAAATGTCATTCGAAACGTTTTAAATCTTCTTTAAGCTTTGCTGGTAAAAGCAGAACGGAAAAATATTTTTTGTGCTTTAGTTTACATTTTACTTTTTCTTTTTTTTTTTTCTAGAGCCAGTTATTGAAGAGGCGATGGTCTAAAATTACCGGAAACATTATTTACTTCGTCTTGAAAGTCTATTCATATTCTCTAGGTTTATTTATTTATTTATTTTCTTTTTAAATGTTTGTTTTCACTTGGCGGGAATTTGAAAGTGAGTAGAAAATACTTGAGTTCGTATAAGGCCACACAGAGGAATTTTTTTTCTTGTTTTTGTAATGCATTAAACGATTTCTGGCCGAAGAGTCGGTTGTAACAAGCGCTCAGTTTCAATGCTGTTTTGTCGCGAGGAATTCAATTCCGATTCTTCTAAAATAGTGGCCTCAGCATCACTGGCCAGCAATGACTCTGAGTCCGTTGCGATGTTGCTTACATCGGAAGGAGTTATTAGTATACCCTTTTCCACGTCACCCCACACCAAAGGCGAGTGGGGTGACAGGTTCCTCCTAGCGGTGGCAAGAGCAGCATCTAAACGTGCACCAGGAGATGATTCCAAATCCAAATTTCCATGTTGTGCAGTCGTGGAAGAATCTGGATCGGACTTGTCGGTCGCGTAACGCAACGTCACTCGTTTCTTCAATCGTTGACTTAGGTCGGAGTAACCACGTTGCATTGGCCGATCGAAACTTTTGCTGGTGGGTGTGTTGGGCTCACTGGATTGCTTGTCTATTAGAATAGGTTTGAGCCTGGCGAACTTCTAAATTTATAAAAAGAAAAACATAATTAAATATTTTAATGTAAAAGAAATGGAGCCAAAACTCGATTTTGAAGTCGCTAACTAGTTGTCGGTAATGCAGCAAAGCTGACTAACAACAAGACTCGCACTGTTACATCAGTGTTAAATCAAAGTATTGGCTATTTTGTTTGAAGTTAAGGTGTAAAATGGGTTTGTTGTAATACTTTTCAACTCGGTAATGTCCATTTTACATTCTTTACTTGCGAATTTACTGTTGATAGAGTTGATATAGGAAGAGCAGTTGCTCCGGCAGGGGGTGAGTTTGGCTGGGAAACTGTGGCGTTTTGCGATGACGATGACGAATAAGATGCCATCGACGGTGGGTCGACTTCACTAATACCAGCACCAAATGGCGTGGGCGGAATTTCTAGGAAGGGAAGCGCGTGGATCCTTTTTCTGTCCTCTATGTACATCTCCATGAGTTGGTCGAGTTTGTTTTCTATGTCTTCCACCTTTAAAATTGATAAAATAGTTGGTGAAAAAAAGGTGTAAAATTAATTAATTAACAAAACCGACAGTGTTTTTTAATGAAATATCTTACCTGTCGCTCGACCTTAACAACCCTGGAGGCCAAACTCAGTTTGGATTCGTAAACATCCTTGGCTTGGGATCCTTGTTTTCCTAAAATCTGATCAAGTCTAAAGCACACAGTCTGGTTTTACATAAGAGAAATTTGCTTTTACTATCAAATTCGTATAGAAATCTAAGTCTTACCTGCACTGCATGTTTTTCACCCTTCCCAGTAAGTCCACATGACCTGCTGAATACTGTTCGATCACGTCTTTGACGTCGTAAGGCTTTAAGGCTTCCCTGAACTTTCGTCTTGCTATGAAATATTTAATCTTTAAAAAAAAATGGGAGAAAAAAAAAACTGAAAGTTGGTCAAATCTTTAGTATTCCTATACTCCAGAAGGCAGTAAATTAAAACAGTCTTTCAGAAGTGTAAAAGTTGGTCAAATTCCTCAAGGTAATAAATTAAATTGCCCATTAAAGTGTAACCTCTTTTTAAATGCATCGAATGGACTTAATAAAACTTGAGTCGAGGCAATTCTCTACTGATTTACTGTAACTCAGTCAACAAATTCGATTGAAAACTTTTAAAATCAAGATAAGAGTTTAGCTATAAAGTATTTTTTTATTGGAATTTAGCGAGAGCGATCACTGTATAGGTTTGCACAAAAAACATACCGTGATTAAGATAATGCATAATCAAATCAGTCATGATCATGCACCAAATGACTGCATTAAAGGCTCATAAATTACTTGTCATGCCATCGTTCACACTTATCGAATCGGATAAAAGTGTCAGTATCAATATGCCAAAAGAAAACGTATGGCGCGTGGCGCTGACTCTTGAACTTTTATTTTGTCCAATAAGTGTGTGCATGACATCCAATAAATTACTCTATAGCTTTTTATATGGCCATTTAACACATGCGTGAAATCTGCCCTGTCCGATATACCGACCTTCCTAATGGCACGTATTCCCTTCTTGTGTTGTTCTGTGAGCTGCACGAATTTCACATCTTCTTCTTCATCTGTACTGACAGAAAAGAATGTTTAAAATGTGTGGTCATGAGTAGAAAATTAAAATCATGGAAGACAAAAAAAATTTTACAGAGTGAAGTTTTAAAGAACAGAATTGTCAGTACTTTATAGTTTTGTCTAACATGAAAGCATCATCTAATTAATTGTGATACTACAAAATAGAAAAAAAAATAGATGTTATTAGTGAGATTCCATAAGCAAGAACTTTCTACCAAAGAAACCAAGCACGAGCATATTAATGATCCATAAAATAAAAATTGAAAAAATTGCAGTTGACTACTTTGAGACGTAAAAGTTAGTGGTGTTGACAATACAAGCAAGAGTGCACTTTAATGGTGTTAGCTGCAAATATTGTCTAGTTCATAAAATATTCCAGACAAATTAGGGAAATAGAATAAATTCATATATTTTTTAAAAGTGAAAACATTAGTCTAGTTGTTTACAAACGACATTATTTACAACTCGGTGTTAGGTAAATCCTAAATTAAAAATAAAGCGTTGAAAAATGCACTGCAACATCACACGACACCATTGAGAACAAGATGAAATTACTTTTGGGTGGTGCTGTTGTGTGTTGCTGCAGTGCACTAGAGTTGAGACACGAAACCCAACATCCAGAAGTTGTGTCAGAGTTTGGTGAAGGTGATCACTAAAAGATGAGATAAATGGATCAAAGCTGGTTTTATAAAATTTAGTGTGCAGTAATGTTTATTTTATTTCTGTCTGTTTCAATTTTTTTATTTTTTTATTTTCTGAAAAATTAAAGGTAAAGTGCAGGTTTGATGGATGGTGGACTTAAATAAATAAAAATAATGTTAAAAATATAAAACATAAAATAAATAATAAATAGAAAATTCAAACAATAAAAGAATATATGATTTTAAAATAAAATAAAAATATAAAAGAAAGAAAAAAAAAAGAAAAGAAAAAAACCTTTGAATTCTTGATGCTTTCGTTTGGAAGCAGAAATTCGGAGAATTGTTTTTTGGCCTTTACCAAAACCAGAGAAGTAACCTGATTTCCCATCACTGCCGCCTTGGTCGATGTTGTCAGCTACACACAACACACAAAAACAAACAACTAAAAAATATTATTAAAGAAAGAAAAAAAGCAAAGAAAAAAATCTTTTATCCAATTTCTCTCCGTGATTTGTTTCCGAATCTCTTTCGAAGAGAAAGTACGATGCGAAACACTTCTAGTACTAACTGGAATTAATTAAAAGTCTGTACAACTGAATAACATTTATTTACACTTAGAATTATTCAAGTTAGGGAGTTCCTGGGGGTCGGCTTTTGGCAAATATTTATCTTAAGTTAAGGAGAGAGAGAGAGACCTCTACCTCTGGTTAATAATGTTTTCCAAACTCACCGTCGGAATTCTTTTTTACGATTGCTGATTCCATTGCCATTTCCCTAGCAACTGAATCTTCCGATACACTCGAATTGAGTCGATTGGCGACCGAATCCACTGCGCTAGATTCCATTTGTTGTCCTTCTATAAACCGACCTCTGACTAAAGGTGAGTGAAACGATGAAGGTTTTTGACGTCGAATCGTTGGCAGACGACTTACGAACGATGTATTATGCTTGAATCTACACGAAAATAACATTAAAAACATGAATAATTGAGTGAGTGTTGAAAAAATTGTGCCATCTAGTCACTAAGGGAGATAGAAGCCTAGGTATACTGCGACTAATTTGCTCTAATGGCAAAACAATGATAATGGAGAACGAGACAGGAGTAAAAATTATAAAAAAGCTTTTTATTTAATTGTATACGAAATCTTTAAAGAACATCGCATTATCGGGTTGGTACTGTACATACAATACAAGTATGTGATTTAAAACATCTCATGCATGCTAATGAAATTAATCTGTCGCCTCAACTAAACACATTGTTGTATCACTTACTGCAAAAGGCTACTCGCAGTGGACAGTTGTTCTGATCGCTCGAGCTTCTCTTTTCTTTATGGGATAAAAGTGAAAAAACCGAAAAGTGGAGGAGAGAAAGTGAGAAAAAATAGAAAAAACAATAAGGCAGAATTAACAACACGTGACACTGACAGGACAAAGTATGACAGGAATTACAAAATATAATTCAGTTAAACTTTGTAATTGAGGCGATCCTAAGCTCATTAAACTCCATCATTTCGTAAACCAATGTTGTTAGTATGTAAATGAGAACACTTGGAAGTTGATTTTAAGTGGCTTTTATTGCCTCACACACAGAACTAAGTGTGGTGTTTGCGGGATTTCATCCATGGGGATTTTATTTATATTTGGTAATTAGTTGCAAAGGTGTAAATCAAATCACATTCACTTAAGTCCCACTTTCTCATCCGTTGGTGGTAGGACCAAAATCTTCCTGGCGACCTAATTCGATTAGGACAAAACATTGACGAGTTGAAAACTCGAGTTCAACACCCAAACTTTGTTGATTTACATGTTAATCAAATGATCACGTCATAAAAAGAACTTTTTATCTTATTAAGCATAATCTTTTTACAAGTGTGCATCGAAAGATGAGGGAAAATGACGGTAATAGAGGCTACTTACGGTGGAGGGCTGGGAAGAGGCACCATGTGGAGTTTCCAAGTAGCTACTGACAAGGAATTTTCATCTGCGGCATAGCAACGCCACAAACATTGAATGAGGGTGGCTGCAGGTACCCTTCGGCGAATCATGTGTTTCTGTCGTTGTTGTTGTTGAACTTTAAGGGCAAATCCGGAACCGAGGATGCCCTACGAAATAATGGATACTGAGGTCAGATGTTTTCTTTCTTTCTTTCCTTCTTTCCTTAATCAAAATAAATCCACGAGCACTTCAAAAGTTAAGTTTTAACTCTCGTGTGGCGAATTTGTATTGATTAACGTAAATTGAAGGTGACTTTCGAAATAAGATAAAAATCAATGTGATTAATTTCAATTACCGTTACTGGGTGATGTACTACGTGTTTATATATTTACGAGTTACTCATTTAAAATTCTACAAAACTAGTTTTTTTTTCTTTTTACTTTATTCAATTTGAGCAAATTTTTTTTCTATTTAAAATAATGGGATTTTGTGGAAATTCTAAGTTAAAACTTTTTTTTTTTAATTTTAGAAAATGATTCACGATAATTACGGGGTAGTGAGGGGAATACTACAACCATGCAATTGTGTGGGTGCAAGAATGCCATAGCGGATCGAAGTTACACTTACAGCCGGAAGAGCAAAGAAAGAGACGCCCAGAAGAGCACAGAAGCTTGCGATGAGTTTTCCAGCCCCTGTGACAGGCACAGTGTCCCCATACCCAACTGTGCTCAGAGTAATCTGCAACAAGGCACGTGACATACAAAAATGCGGTTTTCCATTGCTTGGTTACTTCATTCCAATCATCTGCACTGCACACATTTTTTTCTCTTGAATATTTGTCAATTTGATCAGAGAATACAAATGAATGGTGAAGCAACCATGCAGTGAAGCACGTTCTCACTGGCAGCATTCCCAGGGGAGGCACGGAAAGGCTTAAACAGTATAGTGAGAAATACCAAGTGGAAAGTATGATGTAAAAAGAAAATAAAATTAAAATAAAAACAGGTGAGGTTTGTGGTAACATCGCGCAGAAGATGAAAGCACATGTTGTATAACATCTAGGAGATTTTTTTTTGGTTCACAGACACGTAATGTGAAAGTGTGGTGATGGGTGATAACTTACGGCTGGAAGAGCAAAAAAAGAAATTCCTAAGAGAGCACAGAAGGCCGCAATGAATTTTCCTTGCCACGTAACTGGCACAGCATCTCCGTATCCGACAGTGCATAGGGTGATCTGTAAGAGAAACCAATATCCAACCATTTTGAACTTTGTGCCGTAAGCAAACAAGAAAATTCGAATTGGGTCTTCATCATCAACATGTGATAGGTCTCTGCAAAATCAAAGTCGGTTTTTACTTGGTCTACAAAACTTTAAATAAAAATTGATTGATATGGAAAAATCAAACTGATACGGTATCGATTTTATGGAAATGCTGTCAGCAGATAAGAATTTTTATATTTATATTTTTAAAATTTTGAAATTAAAGTTAATTTTTAAAAATTAACGAGATGATCAAAAGGTGAGTTGACGTTCTTTGTTTTTAACACTTACCACACCCCACCACAAAGCGTCTGCAAAATTCCGGAAATGCTTTGCGTTGTGGTCTTTCTCGGCAAGGAAAACGAGGAAGGAAGAGAAGATAAGGCCAAGGAATCCTATATACACTGTTGTGATGAGTTCCTAAGTGAATAAAAGAAAAGTTCATCGCAAATTGTACAAAAGAAACATCACACCAAACAACCATTGTCAAACTTATCCTTTCAGTTGAGCATTACCTGCCGATGTGCGTAGACTACAGAGCCGAGAAGTTTCCAGGTGCCGCCTCGCCTATCCATTCGTACCATCCGAAGAATTTGGAAAAAACGAAGTCCTCTTAAAGCAGAGGCAGCAAATACTTGGCCACTGCTGCCCAATGCTAAGACGACGATGGATGCACAAATCACCACCGAATCTAAACGTAAGTAAAACGTAAACACACACATTAATCGAACCGTTTTTGTTTTATTTTTAACTTAAGATTGATTGATCGACCCACCTATAATACAAAAGGGACGTCGAAGGAACTTGAGCCTCCCTACACATCCTTGATACCTGGAACGACATCCTGCAGACCACAGACGGAGAAAATATTCTATGATGAACCACACGACTACTACGATTTCCTTGAAAAGTAATCAAAGAGATACGGTAGATGAAACAAAATGATGATGCGACAAATGTGAGTTTTTACCATATAAAAAAGAATTAATGTCGCTACTTCTTCGTAGTCGTCGATAGTAGAAAATACACTGAGGACGAGACATTGAAACACCATACAAAACCTATTAAAAAAATAAAATAAATCGGTTGTTAAATTAACTGTCAAGTTTTAAAGTTTGGAGAAAAATTAAGTTGTCAAAACATTTTTTGATTAAGAAAATGACAAACGATTCGACCTTAATAACATGTAAAACTCGCTCTCACGATAAAAAAATCTTTAATAACGAATTAACAGACTTGGACGTGTATAATCTATTTTTATATAGATTGGATATGTATAAAGATTTATACACCGTCGGCTAATGACATTAAACATTCCATTAGGCATCACCCGTGTAGTGCAGGGCAACAACAGAGTCCTGGGGCAGGGTGTGGCCAAAATTCGTTGATGAGTAGATTTTAATGAAATATTACTGCTTTGTATTGTATCAAGGAATATAACCTCTGAATGCATGGTTGGGGAATGTTACTTTCTAAAAATCGACCATATTTTCCATTAAGAGTTGCTTTACGGGAAGGGTCAAGCTTTGTAATGCAATTAGTAGAGGTCGTATGTGTATTCTTTAACATTTAATTGTATTAAGGTGTGTAATCCAATTTTAGAATTTGTTATTTCCCTTTCAGATTGAGACATGTGTCTGGTTAGCTATTCTTTTTTTTTCATGTCATCATCCCCTTGAGGTTCATTCATAATTTAGAATTTAATGTGGAAAGTAAAGAGCACCATTAGTCACTCGTAAAAATTGCACCATGTTTGCACTAATTTTAGAGGTAGTGCCAAAGTGTGTGTGTACGAAGAATCATTCATTCACTTTCAATTTAATTACGTCGTTGTTCTGTTCGTATTGTGCGTTTCTAAATTTTCTGTCATCGATTTTTCTACACTCCGCTTCTAGAGTATAAATCACATTTTTTTTTTCTGTGTTATTACATCAGTTTATATTCGCACATTATCAGTTGCAGTGGCTCCCATGGAAGCGATACATTAGGTGAGTTGTATTATAAAGTCGAAATTGCACCATCGAATGAAAATCTTGTGTAAATTTATATTTTATTATATTGCGTTTCATTTTTCACTTAATCAATTCTTTCTTTTAATTGGAGTAATTTGATTAGGGTGAGTTCATCCACCTTGCATTATGGAAATTCCAGTGAGAAAGAATTCGAGTCGGTGTAAGTTAAAGCAAAAGTGGTTTGGAATTTCTCTTGCTTGCCTGCACTTGAAAAGTCGTTAATTAAAATGGGTAAAATGATTTATGGACTTTAAATCCTTCTTGTTGAGATTATTTATCAACAGTTATTCATTACAAAAATTGCTATCAAAGTGTAACGACCTCGTAAAACATGTAAAATACAAAATATGACAATCTCGTTTTAATCTCTGCACCACGAAGAAGAACGAAAAAATAAACAAAGTAATCAGTGTGGAACACATTACTTGCAATCTTCATCTTCTTCCGACACATCATCTTTAAATCATACATTCTATTCCCAACTCATGTCTATGTAATATTTCTAAGCTTCTTTCAATCTCGTTGCCATTCTTTTATTCAAAGGAAATTCGCAACTGTGTGCAAACACATTTATCATGATGGTAAACAGAGGTGTTCAATCTGTCATGGACATGATCCGTCATACCGAGTTTGCATTAAAAAAAAGGGAAAAAATCGCAACTTTGAAAGTATTTTCAAGCAACTCGGCGAGCTCTCACTCTCAGAGCAAACTGAATTTTTATTTATTTATCGCAATGCATTAAGCTGAAGAACGAGTGGAATGATGAAGAGGTTTTTAAGGGCTCATTTGGTTCCTTTCAGGAAATTTATTTCCTGAATGACATAAATAAAAGGATCAATTATCGTGCCAAGGACAGGAGAAGTGGACAAGAAGGTGTTCTTTATGATGATTCCTTTGTCTTTTTTCTTCTAGATGACGTCAATCTCTCTCTCTCTTATCGAGCTAAAGATCGGATCTGCAGATTGCTTAGGGCAGTATAACTTCCATCCCGACTCTAATCTGGAAAATTTTGGCACTTTTGACTACTTTCTGCCCTGATCGAATCAATACCTTTCGACATAGAATTTCAATCAATTTTTGAAGGGTTTTATTTGTACGGTAAATGAATTTTTTTATCTTTTACTATATTCAGCACTCTTAAACGTACTAATTAGAAATGGTGTAATATCCTAATTAAAAAGGAAAACAAACGAGTTTTCATTTGCTGGCATTTAACTCACAGTCCCTGTTGTGTTTTTCTTAATTAAACTTTGAAACTCGTTTCATCATTTCCTCTAAAAATCAAATTTCTGACTCCCTCAAGAGCAGTGATGTACTCACATGAGAAATTATTCTGAATCTTTTTACTTATTTATTTTACATCCTGTTATACGTAAACATCAATTACCTACTACGGATTTATGCAAGCAGAAAAGAGAAAAAATAAGTTTATAATGCTTGAGTAATTGGAAAAGAAAAATAAATTGGATTTTTTTTTCTACAAATTTAATTTTTCTCGCGGCATTTCGTGGGGAAAAAAAAGTTAAACTTTCATTTGCCATGTTTGAAGAGAGACCGAAAAAAAAATGAAAGCTGGAATTGAAAAGTAAAATAAAGTGAATTTTTCTGTCTGAAAAGCGCCATCTGTTCATATTGAATAATGAACATCAAATTATCAATATTGTATCAACTCCGTAAATGAAGTTTTAAAATTAATTGTCATCTCTCTTGAGATGTTTCAACATACATTTACTGATTTGTACACATTTTACACAATGTACAAATGGCGTATGTCATCCTTTTTTCATTACAAAAAAAAAAAACCGTGACAAATTTTTCACATCTCGAGTTTAGTCGATGTACATCAAACAAATTAAATTCACTATCGTGACTGTCCTTTTTTTACAATTTTTTTTTCAAAAATAAAAAAATTGTGGGAATCAAAAAGCTTTTGAAAAGGTGGTATGCAGTTTGATCAAGATAGATGACCCTCTCCAAAGTTAATATCAGGTAATGATCTGCAACGCGCTGCAATGACAAAGCGGCCATAGTCATATACACACATTAAATCCCTCAGAATGTCAAAACATATCATTGCACGCTCATATGTGATAGATATAAACTTTCTTTTAAAGTGATTTCCCCTAAACGGCTTAAAAAAAGAAGGAATTCAGGGAAGTAAACTTGATTAATTTAGCTTGTAGCGAGACACCAAATCACCAATTCTCCTTTTTCGACGTAGAATGTAATTTAATTGTTTTCCTCGTTCTTTTAGGATTTATTGACAATTTGACCTTAAGTTCATGGTTGTCCATTCTATTGATCCATTAGCTAACTATTCTCTCAGGATACACCCTCTTCAATAAGAAGAAAGAAGAGGAAGAACTTTGCATCAAAAACTCATGTTAACTCTTGAGAGGTGGAGAAAAATGCGGCATCGAATTCATCAATGTCCTTTTTTTCTCCTCCTTTTAATCATTTTTTTTTTGCGTTTATTTTTTCAATGTTTTACATTTTTAAAAGATAAAAAAGTAAAGTAGCTTTTTATTGGAAGGAATAAAAAAGAGGTACATGTTTTGTATATCCTTGTAAAAAATGTACTGATTGTACACCCTACTGAGAGGGTTGAGGAAAAAATCCGCACCATGCAGTGAAGCACAAGAGAGAAGGCGGAGCTTTTGCAAGTGAATGAGTTTTTGGCTGCGGATCTGCCACAAATCAACGCGATGGCACAATAAAAAGTATGAGAAACTGTCGAGTTCATCTGAAGAGCCGATGTCATCAGAAAAACTTTCTCCTTTTCTTGTCTCTAGCAATTGGAATGGAGAAAAGGTCTTAAAAGGTCAAAGTAATTTAACGTTTTGAATGGCACGATACAAATGCAATAAAATGTTGTTTCCCACCAAACTAGGTTAGGAATCTGTTTGAAAATTTTGTATATTTCAAAACAATGATCAATTTTAAAATTGAAAGTATAAGGAAATGAAAAAAAAAAGGTAAAGACAAAAAAAACTGCTCCGGAGAATGTCTATCAAGATCAGAAATGATATTTTTTTTTATGTTTTTTCATCCCTGGGGACGAGTTAAATCAAAAATATGGGGCGGAAACGGAAATGTCCAGTTGACAGTTGCACAATCATCGCATCAATGTTACCAGCTGTGAAGATAAAAAGAGGCAAAGTAGTAGTCGTAGTCCTGTCGATGAAAGGTCCCTCACCCAATATACGTCCATCAAATAAGGGAGAAAATGGATGAAGAAGAGCGCACTTTAGAAACGGATCACTTCCTCGAGGGATTTAATCTGCCATGGAAAATCTCCAAACGGTCTTAACTTAAGATCATTTTGCGTTTGTCGCCATCAAATCTCCCATGTGATCAAATCCGTCTACGTCAATTAGTGGTGACAGCTTTTACTGCTGATTAAAGTCACGTTGCAATTGAATAACACTGTTTCATTTTTTTCTTCATTCCAAGTTTGCAAGTTGATGCATTTTTTATGCTTTAACGACGTGCTAACTTGAGTTTGCAGACAAATCAATGTGCCTTGGAGATTACATTTGTCACGAATGAAGTAAATAAAAAAAAGTATGTTTTGAAAAATCTACCAGACAACATCACAACAAAGAAAAAACAGCAAAAAGGTGTGTGAAAAAAAAAATAGACGATAATTTCGTGAGTAATTTGGGATTTATTGGGCAGTAAAATTTGAAGATAATATAGATTTTTAGCATGGAAGAAAAGGTCTGATTGTGGGTTTATACGTGACAACTTGAAAAGTACGCAGCGTCATAAAATTAATTCCTCAGAAAAATTTGCAGGATTAAATGTAGTTGTTTGCCGACAAAATTTCGCATATTCGAAATTAATGTAATATTAAATTTGTTAAGTTCTTTTAATCAATTTAATTCATCACACATCGCATGGCAAATAAACAACACTGAAACTTTAATTTCGCTCAGAAGAGCGCATCCTTTAGAATTTGAAACGATTAACAGAGAGCGCTGCTAAATAGTGAATACAATGACCAAGTGCATCATGGGAGAAAAATAAAAATAATAATGGCGGCTTTTTTATCAACAAATTTCGGAAAGCACATTTGTTTGAAGACTATTTACGAGCCCAGCAGAAGAAAGAAGCGAACCAAAAGACGCACGATAAGCAGGGAGAAAATAAGAACGTGTTTATGTAATTTTTATGCCGATGCCAGGAGCGCCACACCATTTTTTGAAGAGAAATTAATCTAAGATTGCATCAGCAACTTTACGATATTATTAAAGTGAAATTTAGCGCAGTCAGAATCTACCATTTGAAAAACCAGTAAGATAAAAAAAAATTTTGCAAGAAAAATGTGAATTAGGTGCATATGCACGCCATTATTATTTTTTTAGTGTCTGCATGTCTGATGGGACCCAGGTGTTTGGAATCCTCACTTGAAATTCAAAACTTATTCCAGCTGTCACCTGCAATACTAATTAACGAACCGATGAAGTTGTTAGAATTCATAAATATTGATTTGAATTCGAATCGAACCATATTTGTGCAAATGCAACCTTAACCGACGTTTAATTGGATTTTTCACAAAGAAATTGCAAAATCTAGCTTTAAGGATACTGACGCGTCGCTGAAGAAATGTCAGAGTTTAAGCAGTTTGAGAGGTAAGAAATATTTTCTTTTATTAATAAATAAGAAAAAAAAGGTTAAACGTGGTATTTAAAGTTGAAGTTTTGCACTAAAGGAAAAATGAAGTAAAATAATAACGGGAGGGGGATAAGACAAATTGCATAAATGAAATATAGTGAAACGTGCGCTTTGAATTTTTACACATTTCATGCTCTTGAAAATAAATTACGAGAAGGAAAATCGCAGCACCGGTTGCGAAGTTGAATATTTTGTTATGGTTTCACTGGGCTTTTCTATTTCCAGATTAGTCATTTAGGTAAAATATTGTGCAAGGAAACTTCTGATTAAAAAAAAGGAGAAAAAAGAGAGAAAAGGAAGCTGCAAATCGTGAATATATAAATTTTTTTTTTGCAAAACTTGGAAAACAAACAGGAAAATATTCTACATTAAAAAAAATATTTCCTCGAAGACATAATTTCCGTTTGAATAACGAGGAATTGAAAACGGTGTGGGTGAAAAGGTCGAAACATATCGAAAACAAGTCTGAAAAGAATTGATTATATAATTTCTAAAACTCTAAAACCATAAAAACAACAACAAAGGTTGCGCGTTTAAAAATACAAATTTAAACTTATTTGCTTTTAATTTCCGGTTAAGTTTGGGTTTGAATCCAACATCTGGTTTCGTTTCTCATTTCCCAACACTATGGGAGTCCTGTTAACATTATGAGAAAAGCATTTTATGATGAACTACTTTGTGTTATTTGAGATTATCAAACCACTTGAACGTTTTTCTGATAACAAAACGATGTGGTAAACAAGCTTTAACGAGTGGATCGGATTACGTCGTGTTCCGAAAGTAATTTGTTGAAGGTTTTTTTTATTTTTTAAAGAAATAGAACTCGAACGTGCGTCGTGTCTCGTGGTATTTGGGTTTTGGTAGTGCGTGGGAACAGACAGATGGCGTGGCAGTTTTCCTTTGCATGCATATCAATATATTAAGGCGACTTGCGCTATGGTTTCGCTGCTTATGGTTAACTGTTTCTGAGTTTAGGAAATTGCCATTTTAATTTTACATCTGCTTAAAGCCGGGGTTCACAAGATTACAAGTAGCGTGAGATTAATTTAACCATAACTAATCCATGGTATGGTATAGTAAAATTGAGAAAATAAATTTATATTGAAATTTCTCTTTGGTCCGCAAGAGGTCCGACATTATCTTGTTGTTTGTGGCTTTGCTGCAATTCTCTTTGGGTTTGTGATGTATTGCCTTGAGAATATACGGTGCGTTTACCTGTGCACTTTGGTCAATGCACATAGCGGTTTTGTGTGTTCTAAAGATGAACTTTTTCAACTTTAATGACTCACTCATTTATGCAGCTCCAAATTGGCGGGGAGTGGAAACTAGGAACTGACATAAATTTAATATTTTTCACGTGGCATTGGCCTTCTGTTTACATTAATGATGCGTGCATAAAAGACAAGGTATACATTTGATGGGATTTGCAGGTCGTTATGCATAAATTCATGTCTCATACGCACGCGTATATTGGTAGATGCACCGGCCCCATTTTTGTGTTGTTTCGGTTTAAAGACAAAGTTTATTTTAAGTCGCGTAATCGACAGGCGGAAGGCAGATTCAACAGTGTAGAAAATGTATTGAAATTTGACATGAAACCAACCCGTTTCCCTTTAAGAAAACTTGACCTTTAAAGACACCCAACCACCCCAGCAAGAAAATCATTGGAAAATAAAAGAAAAAAAAAAACAGTTGTTAAACTGCACAACCCAACACTTTCGTGATTCGAGTTTGATCGACACGAAAATTAACTTCTGACATTTTGACATTTTGACGTTTCTCTTTTCAATGCCATTTCCCACAAATTGCAACGACAATAAAAAGCAAAACAAAAATACAACCCAAAAACCATACAATTAAAAAGCAAAACTACATACACTTAAAGGTAAACTTTCCCAGAACCTGAAAACTTCTTTCTTATTATAACTTGTCCTTGGTTTCCCCCACACCTAGGGGCTGTAGTACTCATCGATTCTCGATCACACACCAAACCAAGTCTGAGGTGTACACCGGTATCGCGACGCCAATTGGTCACGCCCGCCAGCTGAAATACTCTCGTCATTAGACGAAGGCGACGAGAAAACAGTGGTGTAAATGTTGGGTCTTATGTGTGTGAAAATGTCGGATTTGGCGGTGATCTTCAAAGAGTTTGATGACCTCGGTATGGTCAGTTTGATGGCGTTTAGGGTCTGTGGTGCGGGTACACTGGTTCTTATTTTCCACTTTTTTTTTTAGTGGGGGCTTAGGGATGATTGTGCAGACTGAGTAAATTGAAGTCTTTCAGATAGTTGCCTCGTTAGAATATAACCCTAAAAAAAGAAGCGAAGAAAGAAATAGAATAAAAGTAGAAAGCAATCTGCAACACTAAACCAGTGGATGGAAAAGGTCCAAATGGAATGAGATTGCTCCTTAGCCCACCTGGGGATGAAAACAGCTTTAATCAGGGAAGGTTGCCAATCTAGAGGCACAATTGCTACCGCAGGGAACTGTTTCTTAACGGTACAAAACCGATCGTGACAATAAAAGAGGAGTATGGCGTAGTATTTTGTCATTGGTTTCTCTAAAAATCGTTGGATTATTAATAGATTTTAATAGATACTTTGCGTTTTTCGGGTTTATTTTTTTTTCTATATGTCCTATGGTTAATTGCACAACTTATGGCACAGTACCAAGAGTATTTAAGCTTAATATTGGTTACGTGACTTTGAATTGCTCTGCTATAACTTTTTATTGCATTTATTTTTTCTCTTTATTTGAATAAGTTGTTGTGTGATGAAATAGTTTGAGAAATTGTAATGACTAGTATTAAAACGAGGATGAATCGAGGCTAATTATGACACAAATCATGAAAACGAGCCTCTCGAACGGTTCCAAGAGCGATTTTCTTTGATATGATGACTATATAGAAAGTGTTGACTTTGGTTTTCATCAAAACCAGCCCGCGAGTGGATCTGACGTTACTCTAACGGGGAAAAGCGGTTTACTTGCCAAAATAGGGTTATAAAAAATATAAAAACATAAAAAAAAATTGTCATGTATCGTTTGATCGGAGATATTGGGTTACTTGCGACTGCAATGAGTGACGGCATCACACAAACTAACAGCCATTTTCGGTGACAGAAAAATGGCACCGTGTCAACCTGTCAAGTTCCTCTCTCATCATCCCGCCAGTTAAAACCGTTTCATCATCCCTAATGACTTGCCGAGTGAAGTAAACTTTATTTATTCAGTATTTATACCGAAAGTACATGAAACAAGCTCATTTTTCCTTAATTTTAATCCATTAAAGTACTATTAGTATTGTATACAGTCGACTAACATTAATTTGTTTGCAAAAAACATACTTTTTCATCGCTTATTTATAAGCACTACATAACAGAAGACTTTTTTTTTGGACACATAAGCTTAAACAACAGCAAAACAAACACGAGTTGGAAAATTCCCAGTAATGCACACAAACATAACTATCACAAATACGGCGAGATTGCGATTTATGTCGAGAAAATTGAGTTTTCATTTGATTTACTGTTTGTGCGACCCGATGCCGGATCAAGAACCGGTTTACCGAAAAACCCTTCAGTTTGTTTTGTTAAAGATAAAAATCATTTTTTACATTTTTATCTCGCAATTCAGTCTCCGCACTCGATTAAATCGGTCGTATAATCTCAGCTATTGCTAAACAAAAAAAAATGAGAGAATGTACTCGAAATCATAAAGTAGGATGAAAACTTTTTTTTATTTTTTTATCCAAAGCCGACTGGAATTATTCAGTCGATGTATGGATGTATGTATTTATCCTCCGGAGGATGATGCAGGCACGTTGCCGAAGACATTCATTTGAATGACGTCATTGCGCAAGTCAGAGTTTGACGTCAGGAATTGCTTAGCGAAATAAGCCGCAGTTTGTTGGGAGGAATAAAAACGTGTTCTGTCATTTACGAATGAGTTTGGAACGGGTGAAATGTCTAATTTAACGCACCTTCTTCCGATTTGATTACTGCGAAAAAAGAATAGTTTGAGTTTTATAGAATGTTTTAAGAGAAATTTGTCTTAAAAAAACATTGTGGAATCGATGTGAGGGGATTTTAAAGGGCGGAGAAGTGGAAGCAGGCTTTCTTTATGACAACCGAGGGAATGCAAAGGTATGTTAGAAATGGATCCCGTCACTCACACGCGAGAATTTCACTTCGACTTTGCTAGTGGTGGTATAGTGGGCAAATTTGAAATAAAAATTTTCTTTTTGCCGGATCGTATAAATAATTTTAAGAAGTGCAAGTGGAAGAAATCAGCTTTCTCGCGGCTCTCCATCTCCACCATCGCGTCTACTGTCTTACTCCAACCGGTCCGAGTGTCGAATCAATCATACATGACAGCTGCTGAACGTGATCTTTCAGCTGATAATGTCCGACTCTCTATTTTTCTTTCTAACACACCCATTTTTTTTTTTAAAATGTTGAATTTGTGGATTTTTATACTGAGGGTTTTAACAAGCGAGCGGTTAAACGCTGAATTTTCACAATTTGTGGATTTTTATACTGAGGGTTTTAACAAGCGAGCGGTTAAACGCTGAATTTTCACCTTAAATTACACGAAACGATCGCGTTCCACGTTATGAACATGATGAACCTCCTTGGGTGACTCGAGTGGATTTTTTTTCTTCTTTTTTTAAGTTGAGAAATGTTTGAACTCATGCGAAATCCCACTTGCTCCAGTTGCATCACGGTTATGAGCTACTGAATCATTTCCATTTTCTTTAACTTTCGTTTACGTGCACTTTACTTGCATGAAATGCACTTTCCATGCATAGCAAGGTTTCCAACATTCTGACGATAGTTGTTTTTTCCGGTGAGAAATAGGTTTCGAATTATCCACACTCGATTTCTTGCTTTGAGAGGAGTTGTCGTTTTTTATCCCTGCGCCATTTCACAATTTAATTCTGGCAATTAATATAAAATAATACCCTACGTAAAGAGAATTGTGAATTTAATTAAGAGGCTCAAAAAGAGAGGCCCAGAGAATAAACAGAAGATGCGATTGTAGAATATACTATGGGATTATGGGATTGATAATAAAATCCTTGTTTTATACTCGAGTTTAAAAAATAAAAAAATAAAATTCAAACTCACTATTTACTTTTACTATCAACCTCACATTTTGCTTCGCATCGAAATGTCACGTCGAGTGTTTTGCGTTTTCAAGCACGACCGACCGACTGGTCTGCATCTAGCAATAGAAACACAATTTCCCAATTTTAACGTTTGTATCTGCTTTTACGACGCTCAATTTTACGAAAATTTCTTCCGAGAAGAACAACATAAAATTTATCAAGGTGTACGTGACTATTCCCTTTTTTGTCCCTTTCTTTTTTTTTACTGAAACAGATGGCTGGTAGTGCCGAGGAAAAAAAAGTTGAAATATAAAAGAAAAAATTGTCGTGCGGGGAAGTGTGTTGTTATATAAGTACACGTCATCAAGCTACAAAATTTCTCTTACGATACAATACCGCAGATGTTCTCCCAACAAGCAACAACTCCTTCACCCCCGATTTTATCCTGTGTAACACAACCGTTGATTTTTTTTTTTTAGAAATACAATTTCCACGTGGTCCAATTGCGTGGAATTCCATGTCTGGAAAAAATTTAATAACGGGGAGAGGGAGAGGATATATAAAATAAGAAAATGACATGTTATTGTTGTTTTTTAAAGGGATTGCGACACGCGTTAAAGAGAGAATTTTTTTTGTAATATGTGGCTTCCTGTTTATACATTTTATGCGCTTTGATTGGTTTTCAAAGTTTAACGAAGCCAAACAAAGATTGGGTTAATTAAGAATACCTTGATCGATCATGTGGTTTGGCTACCTGCAGTTTTGTTGTTGAACTCTTTTTATTTCGTAATGACGTTGTAAAACTAAAGGCGAGCAAATGAAATATCATAAAATATGACAAATGGACCATCAAAAATGTCATTCTGGGCATCCATAAGTCAGCAGTCACGTTACAGGTTATTGAATAAAAGTGTGGTACAAAAAACAAAGAGGGAAAAAATTTGTCGTCAGGAAAATTGAATAAACTCTCAATAATCCCTCCCGCCGTCTTGGAAAACACGAGAAAAATTTGGAAAATTGATTTAGGGTATAGTTTGCGATGTAAACAAGTGTTTTATTACGTAATTAGTACTTTGAGTCTAATTTTAAAATTAGAAAAGATGCCATTTTGTTGTTTTTTAATTTAAAAAAAAAATAAAAATAAATGTTCAAAGAATGCCGACGTTTGTGAGATGATTGCGTTTTGTTTTGGTGTGTTTGGCAGTGGTGGGTATCACGTGCGAATTAATTCATGCAATAGAGGATGTCACTCGCTCCTTTGCGGGTACGTGTTTCGAGTAATTTAGTACTCGTTGCCGTTATATTAAATTTCTACTTAGTTGGACCTGTAAATTAAAAAAAGGGAAAAAAGATATAAATAGCATTTTCGTTTTAGATTATCCGTCCAATTCGAATGGAATTGGGGTCTTATCTGTTAGCAACGACCGAATTTAAGTGGAGCGGAATATACGACGGGGAATTATTTTCCATGTGTTAATCTTTACAGTATTGTGAACAATTTCATTTGGAGTGGCGCGTTTGCACCATTTTATGAGAATTTTTCTATTTTTTTTTCTATTTTTATTTTTTTATTTTTAAATAGAAATATTTTATGGATTAAATAAAATAGTATTTTTATCGGGGAATATAAATCCTATTTTGCCCTAAAATAAATTTAAATTTTTGGTTTATCGAGGTTGAATTTTATATATTAAAGTTATGGTAAAAATTGAGACGAGGAAATGTTTTTATGCCCTTAGGTTTCTAGGTTTAAGCAGTTTATCTTCTTTTTTAATGTTTAAAATAAAAGTGTTCTCGTTTTATGATGGGATCTCCTACAATTTACATTAAATATTCAAATTTTGGTATGTAACGAGATAAATTTCTTCTTACATAGGCATTTTTGTTGTTTTTTTCTCTTCCATTCCTTCTTCATCTTCCCACTAACTTCTTGACATTCAATTTCTGATTTCTTCCTCTTACATTTAAATTAACATTTCGTTGGAATAGAAATCTCAGCATTTATAATTCATAGTAATGCAGGGAAATTGGAAAGTTAGGTTTTTAAAAAGTTGGCAGTTAATCGAGTTAATAACCAAATTAACTTCGTTTTCCGTAATGTTTACTCGTATAAAATCCTTGAATATCTTCAAGGATTTGAAGAAAGTAGAGGATTTTCAGCGCAAAACGTAATAAAAAAAGAAACATCTCGGTTTCTGTTTCTTATCAGAGCCACGAGTCACGAGTCACCGAGCAATAAATATGAAATAAACATTCATACTGTATTTATTACTCTAAGGAAATTTATGTCTGAGATTCATATATTATACAGAGTGAATCAGAAAATTGGTTTTCTTTTCGCGAAGTTTTGGTTGTTCGAGTTAGAGTGAGAACACTTTCAGTTTTGACAATGCATTTGGTCCCAAAATTTACCACTAGGAGTCTCTCCTGATACTAATAATTTAATAAACAAAAATTAGGATCATTTTGGACTCTAATGGCTGCAAAGTGCAAAGCATCTATCGCCTAGACTAGAGCTAGAGCAATACAATTCTTGATACCGGTATGTGAAGAGAAATTATTGCGGTTCACGAAACAGGAGATTACCTAAAGACAATAACAATAATTCCTTCCAATACGACTGTTTACCAAGAGCTGCAAGAGGAACAAAATGTAATCAAGTGACCACTTCACTTAAACACGACAAACATCAAGTTTTAAGTGAGAAATTAATGAAGCGCTCTAACGCCATTTACCAATTGCTGCGAGCAACCTTCAGGAGCAATACTACACTGAAAAATAATAGGTGTAAATAGGTGTGAAATTAACACTATTATGCACCGTTTACACCATTACTTACAACTGCAAGGTGTACACTTTACTGTACACTTAAAAATGAGGTGTACGTATGTAGAGTGTATTTAAAACTTCACACTCTTCAGGTTTCCATTTATTCTGTAGAAAGAGTAACTAAGGTAAAACTGTGTAAAAGTTTACAGTATTTACGTCATCAGAACTTTACATTGGTGTGAATATAAAACGTTTGATGAAATGCACCTGTTTAGCTAGTTTAGGAGTGCATTTGGCTGAGAATGGAGTAGGGATGTTGCACCAGGGTGAGATTTTAAAAACACCTGTAACTTGCAAATCTCATTGTGGCACCCATGCAGTGTATATTGTAATTGCATCAATGGCTAACATAATTTGAGACAAAATGGGACAAATTTACAATCTTTTTATAAGAGTGTATAAGAACTACTGACACAAATTCCCACGTGTAGAACTAGAAATATACTAGTAGAAAAAAATAAGATTTAGACTTAAAAATCAGAAATTCCTATGTCCATTCCTCACATTTCCTCCGATATAAATTAATTAGATGTTGATACGAAGATAACTCTATGCTTCTCAACTTTTCACTCACCACCGTTGCATTATGTAAAATGTTATCCCGTGAAGAGATCGCTAGTTGAATAAAACTGAATACCGTATCAAGAGAAATGGATGCTACGACTAACTCCTTCCGGGTTCCGAGCAGAGACCTCCTGCCATGGGATGTTAGCACGCCGTTCGCTTCTGGGAAGTTCCGCTCGCAATCGTGCATACTCAATATCTATTCGACGTGACTTGTACTTCAACACAAAGTTTACGATATAATTTCACCCATTCAACAACAAACTCGTAAACTCCACGTCTTTACAATTGCTTTGACATTTCCTTCCGACAAAATACCGAAACTTTTCTCGTTATCCAAACTTTCCGTGCGAAGCGTCGAATTTTTAATTATATATACTCTAAATTAAATCGTCTTGATTAAACAAGCTGCCATAAAAAAGAATTTATTGCTTCCAATACTAACGTCTCAAGGCAAAATTCCAAAAAAAAATTTTTTTTTTACTCTTTATTTTGGCTCTTTAGTGCGAACGCGAAAAAAATATGACAAAGAGCAGCTGGCTGTAAACTTCAAAGAGTAAAAGGCTTATTCTGGCAATGACGAGTGATCGAAACGAAGAGATTTTCTTTCTCTGGTAATTATTAGCTTCGATGATTCTATTGAACACCGAAGATTATTTGAGTAGGAATCAACTGTGACTTTGAATAATTTAAAATGAAGTTAATGTGAACGAGAAACGAGAGATCCGATGAAGAAATCGAGTGTTTTTTCTCTTCTTTTTACTTAAAAAATAAAAAATTCCTTCGTTATTCACGCGAACGTGCAATTTAATACGATGCAAATTACATCGGCTTTTGAATTTCACTTGCCAGCTTTTGTTCTCTTCAATTTAAAAAGGTTTTGATCGAGAAATTCCTACATTTCCATCGAAATGATTCGCGACTTTGGTCTAATGCAAACACGGCTTTTCCCGTATAATTGTGTTTGTCAATCGTTTTGTCACTCGACTACCACTTTCCCTACACAATTGGCCAGCGTCGAATCAATCGCGACTACTTTAAAACCCCGGGATAATTCACTTACGACGACTTTCCCTTATAACTTTTACTTATTTATTTATTCCATCCCGACCCATCCCCTTCCATCCTTCTCTCCATCCATCCCTTCCTCTTTCACCCGGATTAATTTACTAGCAAGGAAACGATACAACTTTATTTGATTTTTATACCCATCGTTGCAGTAAAGAAGTTTTCCTCGGGTAAAACGAGCACCTTTAATTTAAAAAAAAAATTATTTATATAAAAAGAAATACGATATATAAGTAGAGTGATGCCAACAAAATTGATCGTGGAACCTGCAGCCATATAATTTTTTTTTATCACTAGATTTAAAAATAGGCCGCCAGCTAAGTTTCTGTGTTTCGAGCACAAAAAAAAATTAATGGGAGTGAAAGAGAGACTGTTGAAAGGTTAGAATTTAATTAGCGCAATAGGACATGGGGAGGTTATACAGCATTCTGGCCTTCCATCTATTTTGATTGACCTGCGCGGCGAGATGAAAATGACCGTTACGAGCAGGCAAAAAGCTTTCTCCTCATGCAATGAAGGAAAAAGGAGAAAAAAGTGTCGTTTTTAAAGTCTCTTTTATTGCCCTTCCTAGTATGAAATATTACCTCGTATTACCTGAGAGAACAGAAAAATCCACTCAGTTTTACGTCATCGTAATAACCTTTTTCTACCGGTTAAACTTTTACTTCCATTCGCATGTTTTGGTCTGATTAGGTCACATCACGAAGCGACGCTTGCAAATGCGCTTTTCTAAGCACATGTTTTATAAAAGAGCTTTTTCTCCCAATAAGGAACAAGAAAGATGTCACAAGTTATTAAAAATTCATGACCTTTACGTCTATGACAGCCGCAAATTCCTCGTGTAAGGGGTAATAATTACGTTTTCCCTTAAGTTGCCTTGTGGGTGAGATCCATTAATATTAGTTGTGAGGATGAAATTATTTTTTTATTACACAGACATCACTTGTCACAGAAATAAGACACGTGAAGGAAGGAAAAATTGGTGAAAATGGAACATCTGTTTGTTTGTTTATTTTTTCCTTTCTTTTTGAAAATTTTCATTAGGTGTTACGGGATTTGCCCTTTTGCTACCATTTGTTGCAATCGAGTGGATATGGTCAGTTGGCCACTTGGCGAGCGAAGCGTTGATCGGTCGACCTCGGGTATTTAGGCAAATGGAATGCAAAGGGAACTGGATTTGGTTTAAAAATTGCTTTGAGGAAATTAAAGAGATGCGAAAGCTTCATCAATGAAATTGATTCGCTATTATGAGAGACTTGCGTTTGGTCGGGAGGTGTGCCTTAATGGTGGGACTAATTGTGTTGCATTAGCGTTTATAATTAAGCGAATTAAATTGTTATTCCGTATAATTATTTGGAGAAACACAGTTTGACGGTTAAATGTTTTTGATAACGAGTGGAAGGTGACGTGCCGCATCTTTTCCGTTGTATTCGCGGGTATTCGATTGAGGCTTATGTCAAATTATGGTAAATTTTAATTATGGAGCGCGTTAGGAATTTTATTACCACCTTATAAAAGGTTAACAAACTTTACTCATTAAATATGGAAGTAAAATTAATAAGTTTCCGTCGCATTAAAATTTTAATTTGGTAAGAAATTGATGTTGGAAATAAAATAAAGAAAAGGGAAAATAAAAATTACTACAATTGCGTTAGGTACTAATTAATTTAGCATTTTTTCCTCCTCTGTTTGGATTTAGTATATAGTGATGTGTAGTCCCATGAGTTGGAACGCGAGGAAATTTGTTTTCATCAGTTTGTTTTTTCTATCAGCTACAAGATGCATGGCAGTGAAGCAAACCACAAACTTTAAGGGGGTGTTTTTAGTTTCTCATGTGACACAAGCAGCATTAACCAGAGTCAATATTCGCCATAGAACGACTTTGGTAACGATCATAGCCAAGTTTGTGGAGAAGAAAGGGGTAAAAAGGGCAAAATAAACACTGCAAGTCGTTCAGAGAGCGACAAATTAAAAAGAAAAGAAAAAAATGGAACGGATGACGTCGTACAGTAAGTGAAAGTTGTTGACAAATCATCAGGTTTCATTTTGTTGGGAAAAATAAATAAAAACTTTTCGCAGGGCCTTGTGGGAATTGAATAATATTCGATTGCAGTATATGGAAAATAAATACGTCAACTATAATTAAGGGGGAAAATAGCGTGAGTGAAATTATTTGATTTTAAATTGGTTCATGGGCACATTTAAATTTTTTTTTTTTTGGCAATCGACAAAAGTGTAAACACGAAACCTGCGGGGTGAATCTTCAACGTCAATTTTTCAAATGTTCTTTCGGGTTGTGAGAGATACTTTTTTTCGACATTCACTCTCCTTTTGACCCGCATGAGTGTCATCGCCACTTGTCACTTTAGAGCCCCAACGGAGTAGAAGAAAATGCCGCTCTTAAAGTGGTTTTTCCAAAGGTTGCACGAAATAATCGTTGCGAATTTTTTTTCCCCCATTTTGCTTTATCAAAGTTTCAATGGAAACAGCATTGCGTGCTTTGGAAACACTCAATCTTTAATTGGGAGAAAATAATTTTTTCTCCCACTCTTTCCTTTCCCTTCCTACTTACTTCTTAACACGAGCTTTACGCTTTAGCAACGCGTTATTTACGGTTAAACAATTAGACGAATGCTCGACACGACTCGAAATCAATTCTCAGGAATTCAAAAACTTGCCATGCAGAATGAAATTTTCAAAAAAAAAATTTTTACAAGACAGAGAAATAAATATGAAACTTTTTTTTTGACAGCCATAGTCGGGCGAATTGAATTTACCATCGGAATCAATGGAAACGTCAAAAGCAGCATTCCAAGGTTTATAGAGGATGCGGACCAATGATTAAAAGCCACCATGATGCGCTTTGACAGACATGGCACCATAATAACACACAATCCTGACATTTTTTTTATTTTTTACAAAAATCTTTCTGTAATAACTTTAAAAATCTCCGTTCGTCATTACTCAAGTTAAAGCCATAAAGAAACACAAACGATAAACATTGCAATCCATTTCCCAATTACAGCCTTAAGACGACAACAAACTCTACTTACATTTACTTAATAAAAGAACCGCAGGCACGATACAAATGCTTTTTATTAATTTACCTGCAAAGCAACTAAAGGAATGAGATTAATTATTCACAATCCCCGTGTAGTCAATAACGAAAATCGGTTAATATAGTAAACAACCGGCGTTCCTGATTACCCGCCCTTCAATATTTCCCTTTAATAATTCCCAACTTTAATTAAAATTTAAACATTTCTCCTTCAAAAAAAAATGAGAAAAGTGCAGTTTCATCATACTCTCTGATTTAATATCGAATCAAAGTATCAAACCGAATACTAAAGTAACAAAGTTCAAACAGTTTTTTTTCTTTATTTCTCAGGTAATGTCACCTTTAAAGGTATAATTCTCGGTAGCAAATTAAGATTTATGCGCAGAATACAACTAAAAGCTTCCAGGTTTTAGTCGATGATTTATTTTTGTCCTAATATCGAATGAGCCATGCACTTTTGCCTGCTGTTGAGGAAAATCTATAACACAATTACTTTTTCAATATCAAATGCCAGAAGCTTTATCTTGCCAAAATTATTGCAATATTTGGTAATTTATTATTTTTTTTTATTTTATTATTATTTTTATTTCAAATTAGATGTGATTTCAAGTGGGATTTTTGATCATCTGAGGAAATGGGTTTACTATTAAATTAAATTTTGACCAGTGTACTGTATTTCATTGCAAACAATAGGGTGTGTTGATGTATCATGGGTAAACAGGAAATATAAAAGGATTTTAGATATTGAACTTTCACTGAAAAGCATTTACAAGATTGCTTTCTATATGACTCAAAGCTGAAAGGAAACATTTGCCGTGTAGAAAAAACAAACAGTGAGTGAATTAAGTTTAATTTGTAAACAAATCAATTTTATTTTTTTTTCCTCATTAATTATATGAGGAGAAAAATTTGAAAGGAATTTTTAAAGGGAATGAAGTGTAGAAAGAGTCAATTGCATCATCAAAGTGTTTTTAAACTGTAAACAAACGCTGTAAATTAGAGCTTATAGGAAGTTTAAAAAAAATTGTCGGTTTCTGGGGAAGTAATTTCTTAAACAAGGTAATGCAACGGGTTTGTTGTTGACACACTGCCGTGTAAATAGTTCCCGGAATTACATCGCACTGTATTTATTCAGCGTTTCTTTCGATTCAAATGTTGCAAATTTGTGCGAACATTAACACGATATGCAATAACGATTGTTATTATTTATGGTAAGGGATAGATAAAGATAGAGCTCTACTTTAATATAATCGTTATAAAAAGAATCGTAAAAACGCAGGATGAGTGTATAACATTTATTGATTTCTCATTAATGTTGTCTTTCTCGTTTTATGCCCGCATATTTAATCGCAGTGAAAGCGGAAATAAAAAAAGTTTTTTATTTCTTTTTTTTGTTAACTAATATTTATCCCTTAAGCCCAGTATTAATTAGAAAGTAAGAGAAGTTTAATGGTTAAAGCCACTCGGGGATTTTCATTCGATTTGTTGTGGACTTCTTTTTTCTGTTATATGGAGATAAATCAGAACCGCACGTTCTTGTCACGGCGCTATAGAAAAGCTTTTCCGGCTTGTGCAAAACTGACAAAAGTTTCTGGCAACGTTCGAAACATCTCAAAACTGATTTTTGAAAAAAAATAGGAAAATAGAAAAAATATTGGGATGAGATGTTTAAACTTGAGCTGAAATTTAAAGGAATTTGTTTGCGTTGATGTTATTGAATCAACAACAACATCTTGTGTGAAATTTAAAAAAAAATAAATCTTTACAGCTTTATCCCATTTTTCACTTGACTTTTAATCGATTTTTAAGGGTTTTCGGTTCGCCATTTCCAAGTTGATTTTAAAATGGTCAAAGAATTTGCCAGAGGCACCGGGGAGGGGGAGGGTTGTACTGAGTAATTGGATGTACAGTACCGGGGACACAGGTACGCCATTGGCATTAGTAAACCACGGGTTAATTTATGACAATAATGTCAAAATTCATATATTTATTATTTAAATTATTTCCGTTGAATTTCTAAAAATAATTGCTAGTTTGGTATATTTTTCTATTTGTGAACACCGACTGCACAAACATATGAATATTTAATTTTAGAAAGTTGTAAATAATCATTATTATCACCTGGGTGTGAATAAATTAAATGAAACAAACATTTTTACCGTATAATAATACCATAGCAGAAGTGTCCAAGAGTCCGACACCTATTGATTGGCGCGCTACGATCTCATAAATTTGTGAGATGGCACAGAGGCCAAAGGGAATTTGGCCCGTTTTCCGCCATAAGAAATAAATCGAGTCTCGGGCGAGAAGTATTTACACACATCATATACAATTCTCACCAAATATATAGAAATTTTTTCCTCAAAAATAATTTTCAGTTACACCCTAACATTACATAGTTAACAATTTTTTTTGGGGGTTTTGGTCCCTACATAAAAACGAGCTTAGGAGAAAAATGGTCTGTATATGTAACCACATGTGCCGCATCGGTATCTTTAACATCCACAAGAAGGAGCGAAACTTTGAGATAGTGTGCTAGATCTCTGCCTCTTCTCCTCTCCCTCCCCCTTTCCTCTCTCTAATGGGTCTTCTACCAGCAATTGGCGCCAAAATTATTACACTGCCCATTGCTAGAGAACATCTGCCCAAAGGAAATAAAATTTTTAACTACACTCGAGTTTAACTGACATGTTAAAAAACAATACAATTAGATAGAAAAAAGGAGAAAATAAAGTGACAAACCCGTGAATTTATTAGATTTTTATTTTATCTCGGCGATGCATTCATGTAAAAATGACGTTTTATTACACAAATTTGTTTTTTATACCATTACGACCAGACATCGCTTGATTTGTACGAGTTTTTGTTGTCATTGATATGCCCGAGTCCAGACTTTGCGGCGCTGCGAGAGCTTTGCAAGAAATAAAAGGGGAATAATAAAAGTATGGAAGGAGAAAAAAAATGTTTGAAGTTGTGATTACGTTTGAAAAACAACAAACTGAAAAGATTTTATCAGAAAAGGAAGAAAAATCTGAATAAATTTCACATTGGAAAAGACTTCATAATTTGGGAAAGAAGAGATTCATCCTATCTCTCTCTCTCTCTCCGGTAATGTTGTGCAGACGATAAAAGAGGAGGAAGACGAAGAGGAAAAAAATTGAACTGCCAGCAAGGTAATTCGTTATCGTTTTGAAAGTTTGCACCGTTACACACTGTAACGCAATCGGTTTGCAAAGGCAGAAAATATTCGTACAGTTCATTGTACCGATTGGATAAAATGTTTTGAAAGTGCAAAATCGAACGATAAAATCAATATTTGAGGAAACGACTGGCACGTACAATCTGACCATTTATTTCCCACTAGCGAGATAAGAGCGTTTTTAATTTAAAGTTCATGGATCTTTACAGAAAATGAAAGTTGATTTACAGAAAATGAAAGTTGATTCGATAATTAATTGATCAATTTCAATTGTCCTTTTGTTTTCAATTCAAATTTCCTCATCCGAGAGGATTGATGAGCGCCAACTTCCGACAATTTGATCATTACTTACACAACTCAGACATAAACATCACAGTTTAAATAAATATTTTTATTTTATCGTGCATCGGAACGTGACACGTCAGCTTAATTGCATTTCACGACATTAAAACTCGCTATACAAGGGATGATCGGTGACGTAGGACACGTCCAGAAAGACATTTAAGAGGATTCTTCCGCTTTATAGCGTGCACAGTGCACACAAATCGTTTTTGTTCATAACCATAAGGGGGTTTAATCACAACTGGCCTCTAGACGATAAGAAGATTTTCTTTGCAAACATACTCAACGTTAGCCATCACGCGATTTTCCTTATTTCATCCATTTTTCCCATCAATTTATCGAGTGATCCATTCACGAATTCCACGCACATCCCTCATACATCGAAATTAATTCCCGACGTCCACTGCACACACGCGTTTCATCACTTGTCGGGCCCATTAGGAAATCTGGTGTCTGGTCAAGACGGAGAGATCTTGATTGCAACACCTCGAGTCATGAAGGGAAAAATTCGTTTTAAATTGAAAATAATAAAAAATTGTTTTTATGTTTCCTAAGTTTGTGTTGTCTTCTCCAAGTTAGGTGGGACGTGTAAAGCCTATAAACGTTATTATACACACAAAGTTTCTTCCTCCTTCTACTTGGATTCATAAAGAGCATCTGATGGGAGATAAAATTTTTACTACTATCTTTTTTTTTCTCTTGTCTTTCCTTTTTTTTTTTTACCATAATGAAATTGAAGTTTCTGAGCCCCAACATAAAAGCAAAAGGACAGCAAGGGATATAAAAAGGTGTCTCACATGTTGTTCTTGCCAATGTTTTTATATCCTTTACTCTTTGCAGGTGAATTTTTTACTGTGGAGAAATGTTATGTTTAAATCATAACGGAGCGTAATAAGAAAGTTTTAAAAAAAATTTATACTCAAAGAATGGAAAATTGTTGTTATAAAAAGTTTGATTTTAAATTGTTTTACGATCTCATTTACACGAAGGGCCACTTTTACCCTTGATTCATGGTCCCATTAATTGTAGGACCAATTCTTGTCTCCGACAAAGCTGCAACATGAACAAACATTCCGTGTTTAATGAAGTAAAACAACATTAAACACGATTTAGTTAATAATAAATTATTTTGTACAAGCCGATTCATCCGGTATATGGTAAAATAAGTTAAGTTAAGTAAAGCAAATTCAATTCTTTCCTTCGCTTCTAAATTTTTGACACTTTCCACAAATTGGCTTTCAGCCACTTCCATGATCGACTAACCCACTGCCGCTTCCAATACAGCGTCGACCGTCGCAGTCCCCCACTAAATCAGCTCGAAATCCTAACATTATTTGGCTCGCACTATTCAGTTATCAAAATTGACACGTAATCCCGTCGGATTATCGTATAAACAATCTAATTATGACCATCCCACAGTTCTAAGTATCCGTTACGAGCGATTTGATATCGCAATAAATGACTGACACTTATTGTCCTTCCCTCGTGCACTTGCGCAGCAATTATTTTAATTAAACTTCAAGTGCTCAGATTTAAGAGGTCTCATTTCTATGCTAACTACTGCTTGATGATAACCCGACGGGAAGAAAAAAAGAGAAAACATTTTTACTGCTGGTTTTTCGCGCGGCTTAATTTAACACTCTTTGAAAATATGTAGTATTATAATGTTTGAGCAGCTTTGCTGATGGCTGCACGGCATGGCATGGCTGGGCCACTCGGCTTATGATGTTTTCTCACTTGAATAAACAACACTTCATTAAAATCATACTACTTGTCCGCTTGTAATTTAGATTTAGGGCGAGCGCAGGCGGAGATAATATGCGATGAATGCTGGGAAGGAGTTGCGGCAATGATTTAAAATCTTTCCTTGAGTTTGGCCGTATAAAAATGATGGTTGCAAATTTGCATGTGACACACGGGGCTATTGTCCTGTCAGGGCCTGGCAATGCGGAATTAATGATGAAGAACAAATAGAAAAGTGAGTTTTGGCTAAAAGCCCAGTTTTATGACTTGTCCTTTTTTTCTTACCAATTTATCGCATTTATCCTTTTCACTCAGGAAGGATGTTATAAAAAGTGACTAGATCTTGTAGCTTCCAGTTTTTGTTTTGACACTTTTTGGTTTGATAATATTGCTAGAGGCAGAAAAAGGCGAGTTTATATCAGAAATGAAATGTTTTTCTTAAGTTTTTTTTTTATTTATCCTTGAGATAAAATGGGAAAATAAATTGATTTTTTTTTTTTATTTATTGAAAAAAATGTTTTTTATTTTTGGTGGCATTTTGAAAATTTGTTGGTTTCCCAACATCACATTTAGGAAATTAGTAACAGGTTTCATGTTACAAAATTTATATTCCAACAAATGGCACGGTAATTGCTGCAAATATTTGTTTCACTTGTATTTATAGACGCAAATTTTCCATAAACGCCGCGGAACGGGTTCATCAAACGGCATTTTGGCGTTCAAATGTAAAAAGCCACTTGTAAGGTTACGGCGCTTTGATAAAAAGGTTTCATTTAATTAGTTCGATGCAAGGAAACCTTTTAATATTTTAATTTTTATTAATCGAGTCAAATTTTATTAATATACTTCAAAAAATGCGCCGCACGGCGGTGAAATCGGCTACAGTGTTACACTAATGTTACGACATTTGTACAGACGAGTTGGTAAATATTATACCATGTTTAATTATCTATTGTAAAGCCTTACAACCGTACTTAATGTTCTTAAAGGTTTAATTTCATGGACGTTCGATCAATATTGCGTAACACGATGTACCGATTTTTTTCCACTCCATTTATTACATAGAAAAAAATCCTTTTGATCTTTTAATTTAACGAGTTGCGCCAAATTTTTACTTACTCCACCGATTTTCTGTTGCAACTACATAAAATCGATAAGCGAAAGTTGTCAAGTTAATTTCCCCTTAGCGTGGAATGAAGCCAAGGGTTAGTAGAAGGGAAAATTACAAATTAAACGTGGCTTTAAGTTGAACTCTAACACTTGAAAGAATTCGCTTTTAAGTGATGTTTAACATTTATACCTGACTAGTTTTAGAAAAAAAATTTTTTGATTTGAAAATAAGTTGCAAACTGAAATTTGAAAATTTGATGCAGAAAATTGCTCGAGTTGTGTTGAAAGTGGAACAGAACGAGATTCCTTAATTTGTATTCTTTCTTTTACTCCAGAAAAGAAGTAAAAACTCAGTGAAGCAAGAAACGTAGTGGTAATTTCAATGAGCAATTAACTGAGAGGTGTTAAAACTTGACGAGTCAATAAAAAGTGATGTAATGGAAAAAAATACTTAAAAACATTCAAATCCAAATGAATTCTTTTAACAAATTCATTTCCTCACACAAACTCATCCTTTAACTAAGTTAAATCAACTCCGGAAACTTTCTTCCGACAGATTTTCCCCACTAAAACCTCTCTCAGTCAAAGATAACGAAATTTCCAAAGGTCTAAAGAAAACCACTAATGGCACGAAGATGATTAAAAATCCCAATCGATACGTAATAAATGAATAAAGAAGGTCTTTGGCATTAAAATTAATTCCTTACAACCAATTAAGACTAAATGATCCATTTTCATTAAAGAGGTCAGTGTATGGAGGTGAATTTCATTCGCAAAAGGTACCAGGAAAGGTTTTAAATTCGCTTAAGGCAGTAAAAATACGATATAATCCACACTACCATGGGCTAAATAAACCACTCTCTCGTATAATTCGACTGTACATATTCACACGAACCTTCCGCAATGCATCTGCAATGACGATCGTGACCTTTTTACCATTCCCTACAAACTCTCTTAAATTTTACTGCTAAAAACAGACCCACGCACAGTGTATCTTTTTTTTCCAGTAACCCAAGTGAAGGCAATAACGTTGCGAGCAGTGATTTAATTCCTCTTAAGATTGATTCCTCTCCCAATGGGATAGAAGGCAATAAAATGAGAGAATAAAATTCGAAGCTGATAAAATAAAATAAAATATATAAAAAAAGAGAAGAGTATCGAATGAATTAGGGCAGCTTTTACTCTCCAAAGGCGGATTTTCGTGCTCGGATGGCGGTAACTCACACCATCGAGACCGATTGACATATTTAACCCGATAGAAATCAGGCGCAAATGTCACGGACAATTCCTTCATCCATAATGGAACAAGAGATCGGACTTTAGTGTTGACAACACCACAGGGAGCCGGCGCCCTCAGACAATCACGTATACAAGCAGTAATCACGGCTCTATCTTGGGATAAGGGCAAACCAATCTGCAGATTAATTAACAACTGTACTTCGTATTCTTATTAGAGAACACTAACACTCGATTCTCGCTTTTACAACGTAACCATCAGTGTGTTTCGATCGTCAGAATGATAATCTAACGTCCAAATAATAACATTCGCATCCTCTGACGTCATACCGTCCAAGGTTTGGGGTTACAAAAGAACGTTTTGTGCGTCTTTTCAAAGGTTAAAGTTGCGCAACAGTGTTTTTTGCACATCTTTGAGGTTGTTGATGAAAGTAAGTTATGTTTGGGTGGCTCGAAAAGGGATTAAATATTGGGTTAAGCCTTTATTAAGGCGCATTAAAGTGCCTTCCCTGCAAATCATTAACACTAGTCCTGCTCTGATGTAAGAGAGTGAGGCACGTCTTATCTAAAAACACTCCAATAACCCGCATGATGGCGACCGATAACATCAATCAAATCCTAATGAAAACAAACCATTAAAAGTAAAGTGAAGGTTAAAGTTATGTCCGTGGATGGAACTAGTGGAGATTTTTCGATATGAGGCTCGTAATGGGGCACAAAACTTAACTTAGAGTTTGTTTGATGAGTGACATGAAAAATTGGTTGGGAATCAATAACATTAATAATGGCTAGACGAAGCATTCAAAAGACACGTGTGCTTTAAAACCGTATAAATATGTAACAGATGCAACAAAATATTTTTTTTGTTATTTTATTTCTCGTTTAAGTTTGCATAAAAACTTGATCTCTGCACCGAGGGATTCAATTCGGATCTGAAATACCGCAAACCTGTCACACGAGTTGAAATGAATTTGCTCTATATTTAGTACAGAAATAGAAAAATAAATAAATAAAAAAAAACAAAAAAAACAGATATGACAGTCGAAGATATGAGAAATTTTTGTTTGTATATCAAATTGAATTCAGGTGTGAACAGGAAAAAAAATTCTTTTTACGGTTTTTATTTTAAACGGGAACTCGGCGAATTGGCATGGCTCATTACAATGAGATTTCCCAAGAGTCTCCTGCGTACCGACGATAAGTTAGAGAGAAACGACAACAGATGTGGACAGAACAAGAGAATGGGGTCAATTATTCAAGGCGTATAGCCCACTACCATCTCTTTTCCAACTCTATAATTATGTCTCTAGAGTAGTGTGAGAAAGTAAAATCCATAGAATCGTTGCACGTGATATAAGAACCCCCGTAGTTCGTACAGGCATCACGCAAACGTTTCTAATAGATTATAAGGGGGAAGAAACCATGTTAATAGCGAGTGAGTTGCAAAAATCCATTTTTCCATATTTAGAAAATTTTTTTTTATATTACCGTAAATGGAATATAAAAAAATTCCACTGACTCATTTGACTCGAGTTGCGTGTTTACAGTTGAGAGTAGAAAATATCAGTGCAAAGCGATCAGCTGGTTAATAAGAGACCTGCATAACACAGGTCTCGTTTGACCTTTAGAACGCTCGTTTTTCTTGTCGCCCCACTATTTTTCTCTAACGAATTTAGATGGCGACATTCCAGCAAAAGTAGATTACGTAAGATAGGGAGAAAATGTTAGATAATTTTCGGGCTTATTGTGCAATTAAGTTTTATTCACGGCCTGGTGAATAAAATAACACACACAGTTGATTGCATATTCACGTTGTGTGAATGGCGGCCATTGAAATATACCTGATTTTCTTCCACTGGTTCGATCAAAACAATCTCTGGTTGGTATTTATGGTTTAATTAAAACTATTCATTCCCTTTATCGAGGTCAGTAGACCCGGAAATTCACCTCTGGATAATCGCTTGGATCTATTCCCTTCCCTTCCCCCATGTTCTACATAGAAAAATAACTTCAATGTACATTCCCCTTTTTTATTTACAAATCTAAAAAAGTAAATAGAACTCAACTCTTGATATTTACTTAAAATGATAAATCCCTATTTATATTTATACAAAATCGTGATAAAATTTTAATCTATGTGAAAATTTTTAAAAATATGAAATAAAATTTTTGTAAAAAAAAAAATAAAATCACATGACATTTAATAGGCATCGTTGATAAAGTAATTAATGCGAGTGTAACTTACATAAAGATATTCATGGAGTAATAAAATAAATAAAACGTAAATAAAGAGAGAAAAACTTACACTAAAACATGGTAGCAGACGGCTTTACAACCTCGGGGTCGCTCTAAAAAGTTATAAATCTTGCTTTGTAACTTCCTGTAGCGTACATCCCGCCGACTGGCCTTGTAGCTGATGGGCTTCCCCAGCAAACTCATCCGTGGGTAATGCAACCTGCTGCCGGGCCGGCGCACCGCGTTATGACGTTTCAAACCGGCAGCCACACCGTTGCTGGGTTCGTGGCCACTTCCGCCGCCACCACCACTGCCGTCCATGGCATCGAGGGCAACGAACTCGACGCGCAATGCGCGCCGATCACTCGTTCGTTCCTCACCTGCCAGCAACGGTGATTCGACCGTCGAGCAGCACTCTGAGGGCGGCGCTCCTAACACACGTTGCTCGTCCCGCTCCGGCGTCGGCTGAACGCGCACTCCACTATTCATCGCGCGCCGCGCGAGACCTGTAGTCATGGAAGCGGTAAGTCAGCTGCTGTACTTCCCGACATGCATTTCAACACGTGCTCTGCTCACCTGTCATTAAACACAGGTGTGAGGCATAACTCCTAGTGACGCTCTTTTCTTGTCTTCGAACTGAGCAAATAATAAAAAAAAAATATTGCGAAATTTAAAACTGTGGAAAATTTCACTCTTCCTCGCGACTCGACTCGACAGAACTTACCTGAGCGTTATTGATGGAAGTGGGGGGTCGATGAGTGGTGTGACGAGACGGGAAGCTGTTTCGCACGAGTCAAGTTGTTTTTGTTTGTTTTGTTTCTTTTTTTGCTTTTCTTTTAACGGAGATGATGGTTTTTGGGGGATGGATGTATTTACAGAGATGTAGAGACAAGTCCACTCGCGCACGTGGTGGGCGGCTGAGTGCGGTATTCCGTGGTGGCTAGAACAAGTGTCACGTGACAGCGGATATTCAACAAATGACGTCAACTCTGGTCTCGTTCCAAGTTAGGGGTAAAAGTAAAGGGGACCTGCAGTGCAGTTATCGTATAAAACTGGTGATGTGTTAAGTATTAATTGGCAATCGGGAGTGAAATTATGGGTTTTGAAAGATAAATCGAGCGGGTTTATGTTGTTTTCTTATGCGGGAAGTCGGTTGTTGGAAAGGAAGATGCTGCGAGCTGCTCGGGATTAAGGATATCGAAGGTAAACAAACTCGTGGATTGGCTGTGACCAGTCGTAAATTATTGTTTACATAGTTTGAATGCTGATAGGGGGCAGGTTCGTATAGAGGTGCAATCGACTGGTTAAAGTTGTTGTTTTATTGGGGGTGATGATAGGTTATGAGAGGATTTTTAATTAATTTTATTACTAGTTTAATTATGGTGTAGCAAACTGGTTACGAAATTGATCAAACTGTTTGTCATCTGTAAGGCTAAATGGTAAACTCGAATAGTTGTTAATTAAAGACCATTGATTTATGCTAGTGATGGATTAAACGTGTTTTACTCATAAATCTGTCAGGCTCATCAAATTACATCAGTTCAAAATTCCCGCTTTCTGATTGCGGAAATTATACGATGATGACCTACTGCCATCTAATGATAGTTAAAGGTACTTTAAGTTCCTAAAACAGACACTGGGTTTAAATGCTCGAGTAAATGGGTAGTTCTAAAAGGTGACACTCAGAAAGTGGTTACTGAAAGTCTATTTTAAATTTATAAAAATTTAAAATACAATACAGGTAATGTCATTAGTAATCAGTCTGACATTTTGTAAACACCTGCTAAAATTAGTGTAATTTGGAACGTCTAAAATGATGCCATTTGCTTTGTTTACATTCCATAACTAACCTTAAAGCTAAGCGTTACCTGAGCTGATTCCTATACTTTGTACTTCATAGGTTGCAATGTTGAGTCTCAAGACGACGACAACTGAAATACCTGATTCGTCACTTTCATCAGCTGTAAAATATTTAATTGACATATTCAAAGAAAGCTGTAAACAAGGGCATGAAAGCTGTATATATACGAATTGTTTACATGAAAATGGCTTAATTAATTGGGACATTTTAGATTCAGCATTTCCAACTGGTATTTATTTACCATTCCATTTATTAATTTAGATTTTTTTATGATGTATTGAATTTACAGCAACAACTGTTCAAACTGAAGAATGGTACATAAATGTCATTAGAAATTTATCACCAGCTGTACTTAGAATTTCGTCTGTGATGATGCAATACGAGGAAATGAGTGACGAGATGATAAAAAATCTAAAGTGGACGGGCAATTTAGAAGTACTTGTTTTCCTTTGATGAGATGAAATCGACTGATAATAAATTTTATTTATTCCAAAAATAATTACAGATATTTCAAAAATGTTTTAAATTAATGAAATCTGATGACACCATTCTCGCCATGCAGCTAATGACATCCACTCTCGAAAGGGCATTAGGCAATGTTGGACATCAATCCATTACTCGAAGCTACGGTCGTTTTTACAAAACCATTTGAATGTTTAGGTATACATGATAAATGATCAGGCGGTTCCATTTCTGCTCAAGGATTTATTGAGTTCTGACAACTTAAAAGAAACGATTGGGAAATGTCCTGTGAGTATTGACAAATTGCAGATTGATGGACTTTATAATGAAGTCTTTCATCATTTTCAGATGGATGTATTGCAAATGATAATAGGACCCCCACTTTCACTGAATTTAAGAAATCTGACGTGGCATGGATTTTTGGCCCCCGAGGAATTACCACTAAGGTATATATGTAGATGAAGCCCTTAACTTTTTTTTAGGATGTTTAACTCTTTGTGACTTGTTCTTTTAGTTATTGTTGGTTTCTGTTTGCTATCACAATTGGTATAGGCGGCATACTTCAGAAGAAAAATATCTCATTAGAAAATATTCCCCAAAGGACGGCTCTGACCATACCTCAAGTAAATGAGTTAAGGGGAAAGTTTCCAATACTTAAAGATGAAGAAATAAAGACGATGGATGCCTTTATGGACTCGTATCACATCATTCCACGCTGCTTTTTGCCATGTTGGCACTTGACTTTTCAGGATTTTCTTAATAGAAAGTAAAATTTTAAAAACTTACATGTTTTAACTCACAAAAAACATTAAATTCTTGATATTAGTTTCAGGGACTGTGTGATTCGTTTATTACCATTACTCGAAAATGTGTTGAGGCGAATTTTTGCCATAGCCAATGGATGCGGGGACCGAGTACTCACAGCACAGGTTGGTTCGTTGAATATATTTATCAACATGATTGAAAGAATTAAACATTTATTAAAATTCGTCTTCTAGTCCTCAGTGTTTTATACAACATTTGACGAGGTAATGCGCGGAGTAAAACTTACTTTTAAATAGAAGTTTACATTTAGCTTTCTTGATTTATTCAGATATTAGCTGAAACTATCGACGGAAAGGAAAACCAATTTCGAACTATAGTCGGTGATAATTTTGTGGTTAGTTTGAAGGATTTATTTTCTTTTAATACGACCCGTGCTCTAGTAGAGTGGAAATCTATTCGGATTCAAATTTAAAAGTTTCTTTTACTTGAAATTTCAGATTGCCTTATATGATATTTTAATTTTTCCGTACGGACCGAGATTAAGAGATCATTTGAGCCACGGGGAATTGAACACTTCGTGCATTTCACTTGATTTAACAAATCATTTAATTTGCATTGCCATTCTCGCGTGCGAGATTGCGAGAACTTTTAATCAGGGCAATTCGAATCCCGTGAGTTAAAAATTAAAATAAAATATTCTCCACGTTTTAACTCTGAATTTATTCACACAAAAGATGAATGAACTTTTCCCGGCGGTAGTTACAAACTTAGAAAATTACGAGCCAGTTTTTCCACTTCATTACATATGCAAAAAACAAGTAAACAGAAGTTCTGCCAGATTTATTTCTTATTTCAAGTCAATAATTTTTTTTTACATTAGATTGAACAATTTGTGATCAGTTTCGATTCATGGAGGAACTTAATGGTGATCAGAGAAGATAAAATAGAACCATTGATGTCTTTAAATAGTATGGAGACTCAAGACTGGTTATCTCCTTCACTGACTAGGTATGTATTAACTAGTAACCACATATAAATAAAAATAAAGTAGTAATGTGAGTAGTAATGAGTTCCACCACTCGTTCGTTGTCATACATATACATAATGACGTTTATAACACATTGGGGTGCCGTCCATCATGCAAAGTGATTGGCCGATAATGCCACTCTTTAATGCATATTTCAGATTTCTATCAATTGGCAGTGACATAAAATCATTACTCGACTGCTTGTCATCTTTAAAACTAGACGTACTCTATCGACCTCAAATAGAACTGGAAAAACTCGGTCATATATCTAGAATTTGTAGTTCGTGCCACGAGTTATCGGGACAAATCCAAGAAAATGTCAAATTGCAGGTGCAGAAACTGACCAGACATGAAATGAGGTCTCGGAATAGAGAAACCTATAATCGCATGCTTAAAGCGTACGTATTACAAGTAAACAGACGAGAAAATGAATAATTTAGAGGGAATAAAATTAACAAAATTTTATTTCTATTTGATTAGTATCCCGGTAATATCACCCGGATTACGAATTACAGCCGCAATTATGGTAGATGAATTTTTAAGTCACAATAACGGCGTTTGCAATTACAAGTAAAGTTAGCTGCCTTATTCGCATGAGAGTGAATAATGGATGAAGTTCTTTATAGATTATTCAAACGCGTGTCGCATTACGTCGACAACCTAAAGGTAATGACCAGCCCAAAGAAAAATTGTTGGGAGGAAAGCGAACACTTAACTAAAAGTTTTACATCATCATTAATCTCATCATTAAACAGATGACAAATTCCTTTCATTCTCCCACATTTAAAAATTGAATAGTTCGAAAAATCTACGTCAGATGGCGGTGCATGAAACACTCAATTTATTTCCTCAAAGTTAATAAATTGTGTAAATTGCTTCCTACCTAGGAGCAAATTGCTAATAATAAAACATTAGTTACGGCAAGTAATTTATTTACCGTCATTTTTGTACGTCATAAACACGAAGGTTGTTACGACGCTTTTATTTTTTTATAGCGGTTTAACTCTTAAATAAACACACAAATAATTTTTTTTAAAAATTCTTATTAAGTTAGAAATATTATAGACGTTCCAGCTGTGTATCGCAATTATGTTTGCTTCGTGTAATCTCCGCCAAAGTTAAAAGGAAAAGGAATCTTTATGCTTATAACCATTAAAGACGGCAGGAAAAGCGCGCGCAGAGCCTTGTAAGGAAAGTGCGGTGGCGATAAAGTTGAAATATTAGCATAACGGAGCTAGAAAAGAGGGAAATTAAATCTGGATGGGACTAAATCTCGCTAGATTATGGTTATAATAGTACACGAAATATTTAATTTAATAACAAACAAGCAAAAATATAGATTGATTAATTATGGTCATCTAAAGCTGAGATTAACCGCATGGCATTTAGCATTAAATCAATTTATCCAAACATTCATCAAACGATGCAATAAATCTACGAAATGATTTATTCAAACGAGTTTCTTTTCCTTGAATGTTTTGATCGGGAACTTAAATTTCCCTATTTCGCTTCGCTTTCAACATCGAAATTGATTTCTAAACATGTTTCTAGGCAAAAATCTTTGTTGCCTAAGAAAAATTACGACTTGAAAGTTGTTAGCGAGTGGTGATTCATCCAGAGAAATTTCAATCTTCAATTTACTGTAGATTGAAACAAATCAGACAGTCACGAGACTGAGAAATGTTTTGCTGTATGTAACTGTAAATGGGATTTTCTTGTGAATGCTAATATAGCGAAAAGACATTTAAATTTGTGGTGACTTTTTTTCTCTCTTTTCTCTTTGTAAATCTGAAAAATCCATTAAAAGAATGCACTCTTTTCTTCCTACATTTTTTCCTCTCTACACAGCCTTCACAGTGTGTTTAACAAGTAATTTAGTCATGGTCTTAATGGTCTTAAAGTATGAAAAACAAAGAAAACTTTTTGCTAAATTACATTTCATGCAGACACAATAAAAAATGACATAAATTTGTAACAACTTTTCTCATATTTCTAATTTAAATTTATATCTAAATCATTTCCCCTCATTTTACCACGTTCCAGGATGCTAATAAAAGCGACGATACTAAGTTGATAACACTTAGTCCTGTTTTTCTCATCACTTTAATCGAGTTATAACCTTATTCCACTCGCGAGGACCATCGTTTCGAGACCTCAAGGTTTCGTTTTGGCAAACTGTGATAAATATTTGCGAGTCCCCTGCTGATTTAAAGACTCTAACCGAGTTGAAATTCAAGACATAATTTAATCAGTTGCAAGGTTGAGAGGTATATCACATGCTTCATTATTTCGCGCAAATTGAATGATAATTTTATTTAATATAATGCTAAAATGAACGATTTGTCCGCTTCCGCTTCCCGAGCGTTGATAAAAACAATATTGAGGTTTACACGCATAATAAGGAGCGATAAATAAGAATAATTCGTCTTTAATAAACATTTTTCTAATTAAAAGATAAAAGAAAGACCAACAAACCGTTGAATGGGGTCGTCATTAACTGAGATTAGAGTTTAATTTTCGTGCGGTTTTGATGTTTCTAGCAAATGGGTCCCTGTCGACGCATTTTCAAAACGTGGCTGTGTCTGAATTAAATGTTGAAGGCAAGCCGCGTTTAAAGTGAATCTGACAGTTCGAAAAGTGAGTGGGGGATGAAAAATAGTTTGTGTGTTTATCTAATTAACGTTTTCAAGAGACGTTATGCGGAGAAATGCATGCATCAAAACGTTTAAACGACTTTTTTCTTGCATAAATGAACTAACGTTAGGAGATTTAATTACTTAAACCTTATTAAACTCGAACAAGTCTCCAGAAAGGGGAAATGAAGTTGTCGCGAGGAATGAACTTCAATTACAAGGAATTTCATTAGATGGAAATTGTATGAAAATGTGAATACTTCTTATAAGATTTTCTACAACTGTTGCATTAATTCCACATTAAATCGATCACTCGATGATCGAAAATTATTTCCCAGCCCCCTCAACACCCAATAACTCAAAGTCAACTCAACCCGCAACCTCAAATTGTCATTAAACTCAATGGAAAAAAATATACTGCATTAAAATGTTTTTTTTTCAAAAAATTGCTCTTGAAAGCATGTGGATCAATGAAGATGAAGCGAAGAAGTAACAAGGTCACGTGACGGTTGGATAAAATCCTCGACAAATAAAGCGGTTGTTTTTGCACAGTGGTGAAAGTAGGAGAGGGGAAATGTCTTTAGAGGACATTTCTTTTCCTTTCTGGTGTTTTAATGGTTAGATAGGAAGGGAAATGTAGTTTCGCACCATTGTTCACCGCTACGTACACGTGCGCAGAGTTTTCATTGAGTGCAGACAGAAGTCGGATCAAGGACGGAGAGGTCATGCCGAAGGAAAGACGTAATAACAACACGGTCTGCTTGCTAGCAGGAGTCAGGCTGTTTCTCATACTTTACTCGAACAGTAACACAATGGGGGAAAGTTAAGATTTAGTGGTGTATGTAAATTTTTTGGGAGGAATTAAGAAGAGTTAGTTCATTTATCATTTTCCTATATTTCTTGTGATTTATGACTTTTTTCAATTTAATTTTAAGTTTTATGATATGAAGAATTGCAGTTGTAGTTACTGCTCGCGTGAAGGTGAATGGTTTTATTTTTTTAAGTGGCTTTGAATGGCTGCGAATGGGAATGTGGAATTGTAACTTGGAATTGAATTACTTTTGCGTCGACGGTTTTTATGCTTTTGTTTGAATATGGATTAAAGTGAGAGTGAAAGAGTAAACTCGTTAATGTTTGTAGTGGAAGTAGTTAGGGAAGTGTGTTTTACATTTATTTTACAGTCTTAATATACGAGTGAAATTAAAAGCAAATTATCATTAAATTAAGTAAAATTCATTTGTATTAATTAAAAAGCGAGCAGCATGAAGGGTTAAATGTATTTACCATGTAAATTACTCTGGAATGTAACCCCAAATGCGGCCCTGGGGACGTTTTATGATCGATTCCACCAAACAAAAAAAAGTAAAGGAAAAAAAATGAGAAAAAGGGAACGAAAAAAGAAAGATGCACTCAACTTTATCGAGATTTCTTAATTACTACCAGACACGTGTGTGGTTCTTTCGGAAATAACTTCCTTTTTAATTTATTCTGAAAGCGTTTTTATACCGTACTCCGGCAAAATGAAAACAATTTTTTGTACAAGTATAAGTAGTTTGTTTTTCAACTCTCTTTTCCATGTATAAATTATGTGTGTCCCATTTTATTCGCTTCATTGCTACCAAATAGTGCCAGTCCACCAGTTATGGTCTTACAGAGAAGCCCAACATATTTTTTTTCCATTTTTTTTTTGTATAAAATTACCAATAAAAACTCTGAAGGCCAATTACCTGAAAACGCATTTACCATAAAAATAAAACAGAAATAAAACCTTGACTTTGATTTCCACTGGGTTTTTCTACTTTCAGTGAAATGAAATGGACATAAAAACAGAAAGAAAAAAAATAAAATGGGGAAAAAATCATGTAACTGACATCTGTCACACACTCGTCTGACTGTTGTAGGTATCTCCAGAGATGCGATGGCACACAAATCCCCACTTCCTTCGCACGAAACTCTGTGATATTGAATTCGATTCTTCTCAAGACACCTCTAAAAAAAGAAATGGGAAAGAAAAAAAAATAGAAATATGAACCTAATTTAATTAAACCAACCGTTTTGTGTGTTGAAACAACTACAGACGGATCGTCATAATGCTGTTTGACACGAGGATAAGTGATTGGGGGTTGCCGTTATGGGGCGCGTGCTCATTTCGAGTGGTAGGGAGAACGGGCATTGTGGGAAGGGCTTATGGACACGCAGCATCTTCATACGCGCGCATCTGTATGAAGAATAGGTTCCGATCACAGTACATCGAGCTGATAAGTACACCGGCACAACACACTCTCCATTGGCTACGAAAACAACATCAAAAAGCTCGCAGTCTCCTGCTTGACGTCAGTTCCGACAACTTTGCAATCGGAACGGCAAACGGGAACGGGGCGCACGATGATGCGGCATGCAGGATCCTCATCGTGCTCGCACATCGATACCGAAGATGCGATACGAAAATGAAATTCGATATTAATTTAAGGTATGTAAATGAAAAATTAATTGAAAACACGAAATATTTACCCAACATTCATTCATTCATTCATTCATTACACATTTTTTTAAAAACATAAAAATTAATGAGGAAAACTTTTGTAATATTTGCTGTCCCATATACAAAGTACTTGACTCGAAATTGTGTCATTTTGATGGGTTGGAATGTTTGAAAGCAGTAAACAGAATTGTTTGTTTTGGTTTTAAAATTAAGCAGTTTAAGTAATTTTCATTAAATTATGATATTGTATACTATTATAGCGGGTGTGTCCTTCCTCATGGCGTGATTTGTAGCTGTGTACGTTGTGTTGGCGTTTCGTTCTCCGCCCAAATCGATGGTAGACGCCACACTTCAATTGCACCCTATGGGCGACACCATAGAAGGACACGTTTCCTCTTAATCGGATCTAAATTACACCAAACAGCTATCTAATCTTCTACTGGATGCTCCTCTGAGAAAATTATTGTCACGGGAAAAAAAGTCTGATAATTTGATATTTCATCAGAGAATTTAATCAAGTGAAGACAAGATTTTTTTCTCTCTTCCTCCCTTATAAAAACTTAAAATAATAAAAAGCTTGTTAAAAGATTAATTTTCCGAGTAAAACTTATATGATTAACTTTCTGTAAGACTTTATTAACCTATTAATAAAAAAAGAGTTTTTTTTGGTACTGAAATAGTTATAAAAGTCTGAAAAAATGATCAAATTGCTCCAACAAGAGTTTATACGGTGGCAAACATCCAAATATCAAACTTCCCACACGCATTTTGCTTTAAGATATTGGTTAATTTTTAATGCAACTGGATGTCAGAATGTAAATAAACGAAACAACAAAACAAAGTAAGTGGACTTTACGTCTACAGCCAAATCAACAAATTTTAAGTGTACATACACAATTCTGTGTTCATTGTTTGTAAAAGTGAAGTTTTAATAGCTGTGTCGAGTCGAGTAAATAATACGCCCGCCACTGACGTTTTTAAGGTACTAGTATGAGTGAAGCTTGACCAGGTTTTGAACTACTTTTGTGCAAGTTTAAATCAATACAATTAAAGTGTCTCCGTCGTCCTTGAAATTGGTTGACATCGTTATTGCGTCAGAGCAAATATTTTCTCTCGAGAAGATGTCAACAAATTTATTTAAAGAAAATAAAAAAGAAAACAATTGCAAAGCGGAAAGGTGAAACCATTTTACCAGTAATCATTATTTTATATTCAGTAAACCACGTAAATAAAACCTCGAAGCGTGGATTCTTAAAGTCTTATATACCTACAAGAAAAGACATGGGATTTGAAGAGTGAAATCTAGTTTATCTCACCTCATTACTTCTCTCCCATTTTATCTGAATCCGTATTGGAAAACTAGATAGAATATACAGACAGCGGAAATGGAAGTTGTTAGTAATGTCTGGTTAAAAATGTGTTTTCTATCGTGATGCGATTCGTTTCTTTTTCCTCATTAACCACAAAGATCATTTATTTGGTGTCAGGATCAACACGAGGCATCGGAGCACTATTTATCTTTTCCTTTGAAATAGACTTAATCTGTACCGCAAATATTGTGCCATTAAGTTTGTCATATGACCTTAAAGTCGATGATTAAACGCTCCCTTTTAAAAACATAAATAAAAAAAAGCGGAATAAAAGTTATGGGGCATTAAGTTAAAAGCAAACTACTGTAAGTACGGGAGGTTTTTCTAATAATTTTTATTATTCTCCCCTTAAACCGAAAAAATATAAAATGAAAAAACAATTTCATCAAACGAAACGTCATTACCTCTGTGTTATGTCTCACTTTAATCTAATAAAAAGTTTTATTTGTTTTTACACGTGATAACAAGCAGCATGTGTTCAATTTTAGATAGTGAAAAGTAAAGTCGACGGAAGTCGAATGTCCAATTGTGTGGCAACCCCTGGGGGAGAGGAAAATTCGACAAAAATTGGGAAAGAATATACTGTGCGATTTACCTACGCCCTCGAGGGATCGTAACTACCATTGTCTCCATGTGCAAGAATCACTCTAGACGCTTTCCGCCGACTCGTTTACTTTTTATTTTCTTTCTATTTTATATGTCCGGTTACAGTGAATCAAAAGATAGGGTGGACAGTGAAGCCGCCCCTGTCACAACCCCAATGGGAAATTCCTCTCACGGTCTTAAGAGAATGGCCATTCGTCTCTATTTGCAGTTCGCTTGAAAAGAAAGGCGGATCCCTTTTGCTCAAAGTCATCCAGAACACTGGTCGCTGGTCAATACAATGAGGGAAAACTAAACAAAAGAGCATTAGTGGCAAATGGCAAAGTTGCTCACTTTAAGATAGAAACTTAAATGGCTTATTTTGACTTCAAAACTTCATTATGTATTTTTAATCTGGTTTATGTAATTGTAAAACAGTTGGAAAGAAAACTCAAGGACGTTGTAGCGATTTGATCGAAATTTCTTCTCGCTTGCTGTAAGCAAGAGCAAATACATTAAGGTTTATCGTGTACTAAAACTTAAACGGCTGTTGTTTTGTGGCAGTTTTAAGACGTTACAAGTTGCTTCCAGCCTTCCACAGTCGTCAATCAGTCAATTAAACAATCGCTTGCTAAATTCGAATTGACTCAAAAGAGTCGAAATTTCGTTACGACAAGCAGCGCAATTAAGCTAATCAGTTCAACGACATCAAAACATGCTCGAACTCAATGGAAATCTATTTCCCTGAAAACAATTCAATTATCGACACCGCCAATCTTGCTATTCGATTTGCATATTCCCCCCTTTCTTTTTTCTCTCTTTTTTTATTGTATAAAACGTGTTATTTGTCCAATAGCTGAAGAAAACTGAATTTTGTTTTCTTTTCATACATTTTCCGAATCCACATATAGCATGACATTGACCAGACGACCCGCTGAAACCCACTTTTCCTGCAGATTTTCATCCCCGTTTCCTTTGAAAAAAAAACTCGTTTAAGAACACAAATAAATGGTAGGCCGACTGGCGAAGTAAACAACTAACCGAGTCGTTGACTCTTTCCAATGTCTCAGGCAAGAAACAGGCAAAGAATACTAAAAATATCTCTGCTTTAACCTGTAAACATCAGATCTGGTCTTCTGTTTACGCGGAACTGAGGTTTTTCCTTAAAATTTACTTCTGTCAGTTGTATAAACAATAATAGTCGAAGGCCGGCTGTTCTGCTGCTGTCGGCTTGAAATTTGTTATTTACGAGGAAAAATTTCTAACTTATTCTGTTTTTCCTCTGCCGTTAGCATTGATTTTCATTGGCCTATTTATATCAACCGCACGAGTTTCTATAAAAGTTCTCTGAGCGCAGTCAGCTGTAATAGGGTGAGCTATACGAAACTTCACTTCATATTTCCGTGCAAGAAAAACCAAAGTTGTTGACCAAGAAATACGAGTGCTGAGGGAAATGGATAAATCGCAACCCCATTTCTCCTTTCCTTCCTTCCCCATCCCATTTTTTTTCTCGTTTTATCACTTTCAGAATTCAGATGTTTATGTTAATTGAAAAGTCTTTTAAAAAAGAATGGAGTAATAAAAGATGTTTACTTATGTGTGAAAAGTGTAATTAGATAACGCAACGAGTGACGATTAGGCTGATAGCGAAGCTTAAATTCTTAGAAAGGCGGAAATGCAAATTGAAAAAAATGTTAAATGCAAAAACTCCGGCCGAAAGTTGGCTTTCGGGAGTTTCTGCGAATTGCAGAATTGCAGGTTTGTTTACGTGGAGGAAACTCATCATTACGAAGCTAAAAATCACTGATCGAATGACTTGCAATCAAAATGCACCATTAACCTTAATTCCCATATACACGAGTTATTGATAAATTGGTATTAAAATACGCGTAATTAAAGTGAACATCAGCTGTCATGGTAATAGGATAAATGTAATTCTTCAAATTAATGGTTGTTGAATCGCTATTTTATTTACTCGATTCTTCCCTTTAGGGTTCAATTTGTTTATAAATTATCCATATCCTGTATGTGTTGACGCTTACGAAACGAGAATTAATGATTTATGATGCTGATAAAAAGTTGAAAAAATTTGTAACAAACTATACTCGAGTCGAGATAAGTGTATGGTACTTTCGAATGACTATGCAAAATATCCATTAAACCGTCATTCGTGAAATATTAGTTAACGAGGAAATTGTGAAAGGTTTTAATGTAAAGAATGAAATTAGTTCGAAACCACTTCAGACGAACGGCTGAAATCAGTGAAAAGAATGAGTCAGCAGTGCGGAAAATTGGAAAAACTGACCCCTGCTTCCATTTCCATCACATGAAATGCAAGTATCATTATCCCAAAGAGAAAGAGGTGAAAAATCAATAAATCATTTAATCCACTTTCTTTACCTTTCAACATCATTGCCCGCAAAAATTCCCAGTTTTTGAATTCCATTTGTGTTTAATTTTTTCCAAAGTCTTCCGCCATTTGAAAATTGGATTTAAAATGAAAACGATCCCTTTAATTCAGACGAAATAACATTCTCACTCTCTTTGCTTTCATTTCCATTTTGATTTTGATGCAAACAGAAGAGAAATCGGATTAGTTATGCATACGTTATGCAAAATACCATATCTAAATTCAAAACGAAAGATGTTCGACTTGAAATATTTCTATTTGAATGAATGCAACAAATATTCAGAGAATTAAGTTTCGTGTACTGTATACGGTTCCGTATCGGGCGTTGCATGTGCCACACGGAGGCGACCTCTTCTCAATAGCAGCTTGCACCTGTCGACTCGATAAATCACTAACTTGCGAGTCTGCAATGCAGGGTGGAACTTACCCGCTCGTCTTAGCAATAATCGCGAGATAAGAAACGAAAAAAAAATAAGCAAAATTTAATTAGAAACCGCTGTCAACCGACTTCCTTTATTTTTTCCCTTTTTTCTTTCTTTAGAGAATAGAAAAATGATAATCGTAATGCGGAAGTTTTATCCGAGTGTGTAGCATTTATCGTTTCGATTCAGGAAATGAGTGTCTGATGCTGGAAGATGGATCAGTCGAGTCGCCAAAAGTGTGTGTGGCGATATATATATATCTAAAAAAAAAATTTTGTAAGCGTGAAATGAAGAAGAGTGAGTATTCTCATTTCTTTCTAACCGTAAATAAATTGTGAAAGGAGGAAACTAACTTTCGATCCGTTGGGAAATGGCAAAACTCAACAATCCACATCCATCAATCGAAAAATGGTGTCTCGTTTCATAACTTTCATATCCCATTTATTTCATTTTTATCTTTCACATCCATTATATCCATAGTGAAAACGTGTTTATTTTTAATTTTATTTCCGTCTGTTTTCGTCCTTGCCTTTCTACACGCGAATAACAATTTGTTTACATAAATTTATATCCAAAAACAACCTTAAAGTTTGTTTATTTTGCTTTCATTAACGAGCTACTTAAAACTCGTTGTAACCAAATTTTTTTTTCTTTTTTACCATTGTTTTTATTAGATCGGATTGGTTGAGTTGTTTCCAAATACTGACATAACTCGATCTTTTGATTACGTACAAAGGGCAGTGAAAGCAATGCCAGAGGGCGTATAGCGGCCTTGCGGACTTCGTAGACAAGGATGAAAACTGGATTTATTGATTTTTACTCTCATGTTGCTGAAATATTTCCAACAACGTGGTTTAAAGTGCTTACCGAATTATACTCGATCAAGAGAGATGGAAAGCAGAGAACAGAAATTGTGTACAGCTTCCTAAAATATCATTTTTATCTATCGCTTCAACTTTGCTTGTCCTTCATCAATCAAGTGAACAAAGAGTTTTATTGTGAAAACTCGTGTCGCGGTATGATTTTTCTATTTTACACTGCGCTTGGATTGGGAAAATATGATTCACAATGAAATCTTTAGAAATGGGGACAATAAGTTAGTGAGTGACATTGGCAAAGAGAAAATTTTTCACGCAACTGACTGACAATGGAACTTTTTAACTCTTGTCATATCGCAAGGTCAAAATGTTATTTTAATTTCGCCATTCGCTAAGTGATGGACTCGTGTTTTCTTGAAGGATTTTTTTTTGTTGTTTTAAAGTTTTAGGTTTTTTTTCTTTTTTTTTTTGCTTTATCCGGTAGATTTAACAGGCCGTTTGTGTCGAGTGAAGTAGAATTACTTGCAATTTGTGGGTAGAAATGTATAAAAGAAAAGTGAAAAGAAATTGTTTTTATGACTTTGAACCAGACACTGTTTTAGCAAAGTCTGCTGATGTGTTTTTGAAGTGACATAGCACCCCTGCCGACTGCAGCAGCTTGAAAAATTGCTTACAAAGTGTCACGCGTGTAGTTGCTAAGCCAAGAAGAAATTTGTGTATCGTGCATTTTTTAAAGGAACTTGCAGGAATGCGAGATGTCAGTTGACAACATGTGAAGAAGGGAGAACATCCACTTCTGTCTGAAAGGTCATACGAGAATCGACGTTAACTTTAATTTATTTCAATTATACGCAATTTGCCAGTTTGTCAGTCGACTTAACTTCATGTCATTGTCGGATCCCATTAATACATCAGTCACCAGTCTACTGATAGTCGACCGATGACTGACAGTTAATCGTTCAGGAGCAATTTTATTGGGAGTGAGTGGAGAATTAAACCCCAGATTTAGTATTTAAATCGTTTTTACACTCAATTTTATTTTCAAACTTCAATAACAGCAGTTTTCCATTCGAATCGATGCTCACCCTTATGAAAATTTGATTGCAAACCGTAAAAACTCCATATCATCCCATTTGCGGAAGCCCCAATCTATTGATCACAAATTCCTTTTTCACATGACGCAAAAATCCATTTTGTACAAATCACATAAATAAGACATTAAATTTTATTTATCGACTGCGTATTAACTCGCAACACCCACATTCAAATCTCGATAAAGCAAACTCGACACAAACAAGTGGAAAAACACCAGAAGTCATAATATTTCTTGTTGTTCATACGTTATATGCTCATTTTCGCATTTTATTCTTTCAGATGACTTAAATGGCTTTGGCCATCGTCCACGATGAAAATTCGACAGGGGGGAAAGCATTTGGAGGCGCAGCCTCCACAGAAACCGTCTCAGCTTCCATGTCGACGCCGGACACGGCTGCAACATCTACCGCCGTTTTGACAATAGTCGTCATCGCTGTTTTTCTTCTCGTTCCTTTCATCTTGATTAGCAACGTGCTTTTACTCGCTGCCGTGCGACGTTGCTCACGCCTACGCAATCCCAGCAACGGCTTCGTCATCTCCCTCGCCTCTGCCGACGCAGCAGTGGGAATCTACCTTCCCTTCGGCGCCTATTTCGAGTTGAGTTCGTCGACCGCCGATTGCCCGACTCTGTGCATCCTTCCTTACTGCGCCATAATAGCCGTGTGCGGCGTTTCGCTGCTCAGCAGCACAGCCATCGCTCTGGACAGGTACATTTCACTCGCCAAACCTCTCAGGTACAACAACATTATCACTCATCAGACAGTGAGTCGCTACGTGGCCGCATTCTGGATGTACGCGCTCATCCTCGCCTCCACGCCCCTCATCTACATGCAACTGACTCTGGCCGAAGTGGTCGGGGCCACGTGCGACTTCGGCATAGTTCAGCAAGGGGTTCGTGTCTTCCTTTTTTGTACGCTTTATTGCCCCTGCGCAATCATCATCTCGCTCTGCTACTTGTACATCTACTCGATCGCGCGCTCTCACGCGCAAGCCATTTCCTCCGTGGAACAGTCTTTTCGCCAGCACAACAGCCACGCCTTCCATCCACGTTACGGTCGCACGTTAGCCCTGACCGTGGGTCTATTTCTGGGTTTATGGCTTCCCTTTCAAGTGTGTATGTTAAGTGATGCAATAGGGGAAACTCATTTCCTGCACACCTGGAGTCGTGTCCTTCTCGCCCTGATGGCACTAGGCAATAGCGGGGCCAATCCGTGGATATACGGTTACAGAAGTAGTGAACTTCGTTTAGCCTTCCACCGTATATTAATTGACGTGTTGGCACGTTTTCGACTTGGCCCGAAGCCAACGCCCACTTCGCTGCAAGTGGACGGATTAGACTTGCAGAGTTATGCGTCGAATGCGCGGCTTTTGTGCGCTACTCCCAGTCCGGTTCCTCGCCCGTCGGTGTCTCCTATGGGTGACAATGATACTATTATAATTGTGTGCGAATCTGTGTTGGATTCCGAGACTAACACGCAAGAGATTAAAAGCCAATTTCTCACCGTTGATTAATTACTTTTACTTTGAGTTTTTCAGTCGAACAACGATAGGAAAGTGAACATTAATCAATTTTCTTGCTAATCCAAACTTATTTTTTTATTTTAATTAATAGTAAAAGAACAAAAATTAAGTATTTTGACGTGTGGATGACATCAATCATTTTTTTTTCTAAATATTTCAATTTTTTTTTAAATCATTAATATAGAATTTGTGAAATGCAAGCTTTTGGACAATCAGTGCTTGAAATTTGAGAAATTCTTGGCAACCTCTAGTCTTTTCTGGTAATAAAGAACCATTGATGCATAATGTGGTACTTTACCTTATGCACAAATTTTATGGAGGGAAACTTTGCTGCTCGGCAGCAAAAGCTCAGGGGTAGCTAATTATATCTCAACTTTCTCTTAATTGAATGTTTTCAAAATAATGCCACGAAATTTATAATTACTCGCGCTGAAAAGATTTTGGGAGGATGATTATACGGTTACCCGGAAGTGACATGACAATTAAAATTTAAAAGATTGCGGTTAACTATACTCTTCCGAATTATTTTGTATTAATAGATAATTATGATCTGTGCTGGTTCACAGATTACGTGTATAAATTACTAAAAATTTGATTAACATTAAAACTTATTATAAATTATTTTTCAATTTATATATTTTGACTTATAAACCGATTAAAAATGAGAAAACCTTCTTAGCATTCTCTACAAGTTATTTTAAAAACGGGAAATAAGCAATTCGATAGACAAATAATAATGTATACCACATAGAATTCCAATTTTGCTTTCTCATATACAATCTTCTTGTTTTTGAATTTGTCTTCCAACGTAATGTATTACTATTTTTATTTCACGTGTTTAAAATGAATGAAGAGATTATATTACATTTTTCATTTTTGTCGATATTTGTGTACGTCATGACGTGCGTCTTTTCATTTGAAAGAAAAAAGTATTAAATTGTTAAAATTCATCTTTAAATTTAAACCATGGTTATAAATTTATTGATTCCGAAACTCATACTAGAAACAACACGTTAGAATAATTGCAATTCCCATTCATTTAGATGAAAGTACCCAAACCGTGAGGACTTAACGTGATAGATCACGGTGCCAACTGCAATCCAGTCGATGCTCCAGATCAAACTCAGCCAATGGTATCGGAATTGCTCTTGACATATTTCTGCTACCGTATATTGAACTGTTTTATTTCTATTTCATTAAAGACGAAGTAACATGATTCTTAAACATTATGCAAAACTTTGTTTTCCGATCTCATACGCTCCATCTACCGTGAGATTAATCATATTTGTACAACATTATCAATTCATAGTCGTTTGAGGCAATGTGAAGAATTAAAAATGTCATGACGAAAGTATAAACAGTTAAAATTAAATTTGCTTGGAAATTTATTACAGTTTTATTCAATTAAAGTTGTGTTCGTGTGACACATGAAGGTGTGCGCATGTTGCTGAAACGTATTCCTTCTGCTCGAGTTGGTGATTGTAAACAACGAGGGTTTGGAATATTATTTTTTAAGGCAGGAGACGTTCTTATCAACTAAATGAGACGGAGGTTCTCTTGACCTATTGGAAAATTGCCAACTTCTAAGAAGTCGACTGAGCCTCTGTATGTATAAATGTTGATGGCTGTGCACAATTTCCCAATTCCTTTACAGAATCTTTTTCTTGGCACAATGAAAATGGAGAGTAAGCAATAATTCGGTTTGGTGTATCGTTTTATTGTGGTTTTTTTAAAACTTTAAAACTTTAAACTCATTTTTATTCCATGTGATTTTATTTTATTATATAAAATGTTTTGACTCGAGATTTTCCAACTGGCAGTAAAATGTGTTTTGATCCTTTGATTTTTTTTTTACGTCTTAGAAATGTGCGTTCAATCTGAGCAAATGGTATAAATGAAATTAGATTTTTATTTTGAAAGTTATTTTTGGTTTGTTTTCATTTTAGCATACCTCGTTTCTTGAAGGCAAAGGCAACAAAGCACCAGTTGATAATGAAATTCTCGTGTTCACATCTCTAACATTTCTCAGTAGGTAATCAATTTGGGTGTCCGTATCCACTCTTCCGCTACTCATATGTCAATTATTTCTCCTGACATAAATATTTTATTTTAATGAGTACCGTACTTGAGAAAGAAATCGTGTTTCACTTTAATAAGTCCAAGACTTTAATTGTGCTTTTTATTAATTTAATTCAAGAAGGGAACAAAAGTGATTTTTTAAAACTGCAAAAAATCAATACCGCACCGCATAAAATAAGAAGTTTTAATACGAATGAATGGGCTGAAGATAAAGTATTGGGTCTTAATTGAGTTCATCTATTGATTTCTTGAACAAACTTTGAAGCAAAAACATAAGTCAATTATTTTTAGATCGCTTCCAGTTGACTTAGCTTGAGCTCGGTATTAACAAGACTTTGCTTTCAATTTTTTTCATTTTTTTCATTTGTTCAATTTAAAGTGATATAGTAATTGATAAATCAATCTTTTTTGTGTGTGTGGATGTGTGGGTACGTATGTTGTTTAGGTAGGTATTGAAAGACGTGGAATTCGAAGAAATGACCTGCAGCTGACGCCTTTTGTCGGCTCAAATGAAGGTTGTCAGCGAAGTGTTTACAACATTTGGGTTTAAGGTCACGGCGTGAGTTGAATGGTCAAGACTGGATGTGAGCCAATTTCTTGAGAAAATAACACTTTCTTACGATTAATTTCATAGAAAGGAGGAAATGAGTCAACAAACTCTTCTACGAAATTATTTTTGGTGACTTGTTTTCGAGTTTTACAACTGTAATTAGATTATGTTTCGGTTTTATTATACTGCTTGGAATGAACAAAAGTTTCTATACGACATAAGATGTAATTTAATTACATATTTATTAACATGTGAAAATAGCGAAGGGCACCTTTAAGTCTTTTTAATATTAATCTTTTTATTTTTAGAGCTATGCCTTTAAGAAAATTGCTTCATGAATTTTGCAAATTTAATCTCAACTTTCAAATAAACATTAGATTGGCGCATTTTATTTTTTAATTCTGGGTTTTACCAACAGATGGCGACTGTGACTGAACACATGTGGATGTGGATCGGTTCTTATAATTTCTCATTTTCTCGACCGATCACGGTCACCATATTGTTTACTTTCACAGGCCGTTTTATTTCAGCTGTCATCACATGAGTCACCCTGGTACTGCGAACTCGCCGGCAGTTATCAGCCAAAGTACCCGTAATCTTCAATTTCTTATCAAACTTTCGTGGCAAAAATTTCCACGATGAAGTTTCTACTTAAACTAGGAACGAAATTATCGACATCCGCATTTACAAGCGGGCTTAAATTTCATTTCTCGACATGCACAGGTGTTCTCATCATTACATCTCGATTATAGTTATCCGCACTACTTTTTTCGGTATTAAATAGTGTCACATGATTTTATAATAGTGGCAGCCATGGACAAGAAGCTTTTCACGCCTGGACCGTTGGGAACGAGTGGAACTGTGAAGAAAGCGATGTTGAGAGATTTAGGATCGCGTGATATCGAATTTATTAACACGGTGAAGTACATCAGGGAGCAGCTGCTTAACATAGCCGGTATTTAATTTAATTTAAGTAAGCCACAGTTTGATCACCTTATGTTTACGAAGAGTTTATCATTATTTTTAATTTTAGGCGTTTCTTCGAACAAATTCACGGCCATACCGTTG